>BDJD01003934.1:0-35711 GCA_002564525.1 Rosa multiflora
TGCTCTGCTAAAATTTCACACCTTACCCCAGCCAACAAAGCAAATCACAACTTAAAATTTGAATATGCAAGTGAAAAATAGAAGCCCAAAACAGAAACCAAGTAAAAAGAAATTGAGAACAGACCCAAGACATGGACTTTGAAGAATCAGAAAACGAACCCAGAAAGTTTTCTGCTTTGCTGCTTGAGGAAGAGAGCAACCAAGAGCTCGAGGCTGTTCGACTGAAAACCCAGAAAATCATGAAGATGTTCATGAGAGATAGATCGATGGAAAACCCAGACAACTTTTTACCGAGTTACAATCGAGGAGAGCGAGGACCGTCCACTCCTCGACTGCCCAAGAGCGCGGCTGAGAGGGGGAGGCCCATGGAGAGAGAAAGGAGAGACGGCGACTGTAGCTCCGGCTTCGGCTTCTCCACTCTCAGCAATTAGCAGATTCAGTGGATTTGGGAATGAAGAGAGATGAGAGAAGTAGGCGGAGAAGGAGGAGGAGAGCGGTCGGAGGCGGAGAAGGAGGAAGAGGAGGTCAGTTGCTAGAGGGCTGTCGTGGTGGTTAGGTTTTGGGAGCCAAAATTGACAAACTGTGGGAAAAGTCGGAAAACAATTGATATGAGTCGTGGGAAATCTGACCTAGTGTGTTGGGGGGGGGAAATGAAAATTTCATTCCCCGCTTACAAAGCTTACAAAATTTTAGACTTGGTCCGTTCCGCGTTTTTTTTAAATTTTGGATGAAAAGTATAGACATCAGTTGAATATAAGAAACGATGTTAATTGTATGAATAGAAATCAGTTTTTTAAGAACTGATGTTAGAAAAACAATAGACATCGGTTGAAATCTTAACCGATTTAAAAGACATGATGTCTATTAACCTTATTCTAGTAGAGGGGGTTCATCCGCCACGTCAACTATCCACAATGGATTTCCAACTTGGTCATGGTAAAGAAACCAAACGGAAAATGGCGAATGTGTGTAGACTTCAAGGGTGTTAACAAGGCATGCCCCAAGGATAGCTTCCCGCTACCCTGCATTGATCAACTGGTTGATGCAATAGTAGACCATGAGCTGCTCAGCATGATGGACGCCTTCTTCGGATATAATCAAATCAAGATGCATCCCGACGACTAAGAGTGTACCACATTCACAACCGACAAGGGCCTATACCGCTACAATGTCATGCCTTTCGGACTGAAGAACGTTAGCACAACATACCAGCGGTTGATGAACTCCATGTTCACTAAGCATCTCGGCAAGATAATAGAAGTCTATGTGGATGACATGGTAGTCAAGAGCATCAAGGCCAGCAGACACGTGGTAAACCTTCGCATCATATTCGCCATCCTTTTGACCTATGGTATGCGCCTTAACCCAAAAAAGTGCTTCTTTGGGGTCACCGCCAACAAGTTTATGGGTTACATCGTCAGCGAGCGGGGCATAGAGGCTAACCCTGACAAGGTGTAGGCCATCCTCAACATGAAGTCCCTGGTGTGGAATGTACACGTTCAAAGTCTCTAGGGCAAGTTAACCACCCTCTCTCGGTTCATCTCTAAGCTTATAGACAGATGTCTTCCATTCTTCAAAGCTATGAAAAGGACCCATAAGAAAGAAATTAATTGGACCCCGGACTATGAAGCGGTGTTCCAAAGTTTGAAAGAATATTTGGTGGCAATCCCCCTCCTCTCCATTTCTGTATAGGGTGAGATACTCTCATATATCTAGCAGTATCCCCTTCAGTGGTCAGCTGTGCCATTGTACGAAGGGAGGGATAAGAAGAGCTCCCAGTGTTCTATGTCGGCAGGGGCATGAACGGCACTGAAACTAGGTATACCCCCCTGTCGCCAGGTGTCTCCGCCAATACTTCCAGACCCACACAATTCATATCTTGACAAATCAATAGCTAAGGCAGGTCATGCAGAACTCTAAGCACTGGGATGCCTCAGCAAGTGGATTATCGAGATCAACGAGTTAGATATCGAGTACAAGCCAAGAACTGCTATGAAAGGCCAGGTAGTAGCGGACTTCATCACTGAGCTCATGGAGCGTCAGGATGAACCAAACCCCATGACAGAAGAGGGGAGCCACACAGCAATGGTAACCGCTGATGAACCCATACTCAAACAACAATCAGAATGGAACATTCATGTGGACGGCTCCGCTTGAGCCAAAGCCTGCGGTGCTGGAGTTATCTTAACAGGGCCAGGGGGACTAAACGTGGAGTATGCATTGAAGTTCAATTTCATAGCCTCAAACAACATGTCAGAGTATGAAGCACTAATTTCAGGCTTGCTCCTCGCTATCGACTCCGGTACTGACAGCATCAACATATTCAGCGACTCCCAACTGGTCGTCAACCAAGTTAACGACAATTTCCAAGCCAAAGACAAACAACTAGCAACATACTTAAGATACTTCAAAACTCTCCTCAGGAAGTTCAAATTCCACAACATCACATGCACAAATCCTCAGGGAAAAGAACGCCAAGGCAGATTCACTGGCAAGATTGGTAACCACTCTACCGCAACAAAGTCCAGCGGACACAAGGGTAGAGTGCCTTGACAAGCCAAGCATCACAAAAACCCTAGCGGAGATTTTCAACATTGAAGTCAATCCTAGCTGGATTGATGAAATAATCTAATACAAGCGCAACGGAACGCTCACTACTAGAATTATGGCCTCAGACATCGGCCAAAAATCGATGAGAAAAAGAATTCCGACCGATGTCTGAGTGGGTGATGAGAAAGGTCCGGAAAATCCAGACATCAGTTTTTAGCCGATGTCTGGTATCATTATATACATCGGTTCTTCATTATAAATCGATGTAAATACGTTTAAATGATGACAATTTTGTATGTTTATATATTGTTAAACCCTCATCTTTTTGCCTTTAATGCTTATAGAAATATAGATCGTACAGCCCAACTATGCATTTTAACATCGTTATTTATTTAAAAACGATGACTGATATTGTTTCACACATCAGTTCCCATGAACATTTCTTGTTGTTCATAATTTAGACGCGTAATTTGCCTCATATCCCACGATTTCATATTCAATATACACAGTTTAAATTGTATGAACCGATCTATTTACTTACATTAACATCAGATTCTAGAGAAAAAACGATGTTAATTATCTTATACTACATCAATTTTGGTAAAACAACGATGTCTAATGCCTTGTAATATATCGAATCTCTAAAAAAAACGATGTCCGTAGATTTTCGTAACATCGGTTTCTTGTCTTCATCGATGGCAATACTTATATTGGACATCGATCTCTAGCTAAAGCACGATATGCACTAGCTTGTGGCACATCGATTCCAGCATAATAATTCAATTTCCTGTGGTTAATGGGACATCGATTTTGATTTTGAAACTGATGTATTTCTCTTAGTGGACATCATTTTTGATAGTTATAACTGATTTAAACTTTATACATCGACATCACTTTGGAATGAGAGGATTGATGTCCACAAAATATGCAGCTGCTGCTATAAAATGCAATATCCACAGTTGACAAAAGTGATTTGAATATTGAGGTATGTTCTCCAAAATCATCATCCTTGACAGTTCACAAAATCGGAAAAATAAAACCCAATTAACCTAGTAATTACATGGAATTTGTTCAAAGTGGTCACTTATTGCAATGTGACCTTCAGAACATTTGTTACAGTAATACCGGCAGATTTCCATCAACTTTTGCAGAGCCATCTTTCTAATAATAGGTATCTATAAATGAAACAAATAATATTACCAACTTTTTCCAATATGATTGCAAACATAAATTATACAGATGGAAAATCTGTCAGTTTAGTTATCAAACCTAAACAGGGGATGTAACGCCATTGATAGGGTCAGAAGACTCTTCTACAAGTTCATCTGCAACCAGCCCATAAATGTTGTTGACATTTTGGCCTTTGTCTACAGCCCCCTCAAAAACAGATACCATCTTATTCTGCAACAATCAAACAATTCAAAGATCGATGGATGAAGATGTTCATTACTAACAAAGTAACATGTATAACATTAACTCCATCCTATCATAAATGGATAAATATCATAAGGATAGTAAACTAGTCATACATACATATATATTTAGAATCTATAATAACAATGAGATCAAGATCATGAGGGAAACAATTCAACGACAGATATTCACAATAACAATCTACCACTATATATTACGCCAGATAATTTCACATGTAACAAGTCAACAACAATTGTCATCTTCAAAATCATGTAAAATAACTTTTACAGGTCTTGAGAACTAGCCTCTTGGTATAACCTTGATTTGAAGTAGTTAAATCATTATATTGAACGCAACGCTCTCAACTAAACTAATGAGATATCTTCTAGAAAACAAGAAATTAGGTCTATATCCAAATACCAATAAAATAAATAAACAAATAAATAAAATTAAAAAAGTTTAATGTGATTCATGCATATAACCCAAAACACAACATCAAAATCTTACATTTAAAAAAGCAATTCAGAAACCATGGAGAGAGAGAGAGAGAGATACAAGGAGTGATAAGAAAGACAAATACTATAATCACTATTTTAAACTGAAGGTTTTTACCAATCCATTCAACAGAGGCAGCAAAGCCGCCCCGATCACCAAGTAAAGCTAGTGTCTCTAAAGCATCAATCTGTGACAACAAAATGACAGATGCTTTGCACAACAGTTTAAGAATACAAACATTAAAAAGAAGATCGCAGTAGTACAAAAAGAAATAATTTAAAATAAGAATTTGTGATTTGTATTACCAAAGTTAGGGCATATCCACCGAGGCTATCTTCACCCCCACAAGAATGAGGCCTTAATTCATCAAGTGGGAAAGCATGGTCCATGTACCCATTAAATGCATGATAAAACATTTCCCTGACCTACAATGAAAAGTACACATTGCCAAGTTATTTAAGAACAATGTTGTAAGAAGAAAACAACAACTTTACAAGAAATACAAAACTATAGAGATACGTAAATATAGATTAAAGCTACTTTGCTTAATGTACTTACAGCCTACACTCCAAACTTCCTCCTTCTCCAAAAGAGAGTTCCAAGAAGAAAAGTCTCCTAAAATCTCTATGTTTGACATTAAACACCAACACAACATGAACTCTGAGACAATACCATCTTGTTTCCATAACACCTAAAACTCTTTCCTTGGTGATAGAGCTTAATCTATAGAGGGCTATAACCAACCAATAGTAAAATCTAAACTGTATAGAAAATCAGAAGTCTGATTCTAACATAAGATCCAAAACATGCGGAATCCCAGATGCATATACTAATGCATCTGCCAAAGTCAGTCTGCCTTCAGCATCTGTGTTATTGACCTGCAAGCCGGAATAGAAGCAAACAAAAAATTTTAGTTTACAAAAACATGGCTCCTCTGCTTGTAGTACTACTACTGTCAACCTATCATCAATAATATGATGTGCATTTCTGACCACCACAGAAACTGTACCTCAATGGTCTTTCCATTAGAAGCTGTGACAATGTCCCCAGGCCTCATACCTGTTCCACTTATCATATTCTCACAAGCTGCGACAATGAAATGAACCTGCACAACGAGACCCATTATTATCACTAATTTAATCTTGAAAATTGGAAAGTGAGGAAAAACATGTTGCAAGTAGGTCAGGTATGCACTTCCACCACAACACAAACACAAGAAAATTAATGATTCACCTCTACACCAGAAGGTTTGATTTGACCAATGGCTTTTGCTGCACCTAATACAGCTGCTGAACCTCCCATATCAACCTTCATAAGCTCAATTGAACAGCCAAATCCTGTCTTGATGTTGTAGCCACCACTGATAACATAAAAGATAGGAAAATATAGACCAAGTGCCAGAAAAATAATAGACAAATAAGAGAAGCATTGAACTTTTATTTAAAAAAAATACCAACCACTTATAGGACTTCACAACATTTACAGGCATCTACTGTATACTAACAATGCTATTCTTCTATTCCAAGAGTTATGACTTATGAGGACTAGGGCCTAGGGCAAAAAATACATTGTTGAAAGTACTCTGTAATCACCTGTCAAAAGTCAGACCTGTCAAAAGCAGATTGTCCAAGCCCAAACAAGCCAACCCTCTTCTAGCCAAGACCAGGAAGCCTAATAACTGTAGACTGGCCAGACTTTCTTGTGAAGTCCTCCTTAGTCGAGACCTCAGCCAACACCCCACCCAAACAAGAATCCAGCTTCTTCAATATCGGATTTTCTAATATTGAGTTCTGATCTTTCCTCAAGTCCTTCTCTGTAACACCAACCGCAAGTAGGTACCCTTTCCATTCCGTTACATCAATCTCTTTCGTCGCGAAAGTGAGCTTCATAAATCACAATCAAATCAGTACATCACACAACGAAATCAAGTTGTAATCAAATCAAATCTCTCACATATTATGTATAGCTTCAATTCCACAAAAGTCAATCACATAAACACTAAAATCGAATCACCGCATCAAAATAGATCGATCCTTTACATATATAAAGCTCAAGATCAATCAAACAACTAATAAGAACAATCATGAACAGCTACAAAATAGTTCTAGATCAAAAGAGTTGAGTTAGCTACATATGATGATTCAAGTTCACGTTTTTCACTAAACTACTCAAGAACATAAACTTAAATTTCCAGTCTTTTCTGGTTTTCATCAGTTAAAAAGAGTTGAGTTAGTAATACCACTGACCTGAACAGACCTGCCACAAAAAAAAAGGCCATGAATTGAGGTCCAAACAAGAGCCACCACCAGGGTCGACATGTCGCTGCCGATACTGGACCCCAATCGTCGTTGACCACACATCACCCACCACCACAAACACAAAGCTCGCATTCCCAATTCCATGAAGAAGATCAACACCCGAGCCTGTATTCCCACCGTCTCCATCCCCAAACCCAGAGGGTCAACAACCCTACTGCAGGATCCGAATCCCCGACCACCGCCACACACCCAGTCACCACCATCTTCCGCTCACCCAGTCTCCGTGCAGCCACCATCATCAAATAAAAACCAAACAGATCGAAATCCCAGCGCCCCAGTCTTCGATCTCCATCTTAATCATCTTCGACAGCAACCTGTCTGGTCACACTAGACGCACACCGGCAAGGCCAGAGGCCTGCGCCAATCTACCAGTAAAAACAAGAAGCCCAAAACAGAACCAAGCAAAAAGAGGTTGAGAACTGACCCAAGACGCGAACTCTCCGTCAGTAGATAAGAGAAAGCATCTGAGTTGAATCGAAATTGCGCTCGGACAAAACGAAACTCGCACGAATGACCTCGCCATTGAATTGAAAGCATCTGAGTTGAATGACCTCGCACGAGAGAGGAAGAGGAACGACTGGAAAGAGCCAAATTGAAATACCCAAAAACCATAATCCCTGGATTTAGATCAACACAGTGGCCACCAAGTGCTCAATTTGTTGAGTTAGATCGAGAATGGAGAGAAATAGAAAAAGGATTGCGGTGGAGATCGAACAGAGTTTAAAGGAAAAGACCAAATTCCAGAGCTTGTTCATCATAGAGAGAGAGTGAGAGTCCGGGGGGGGGGGGGGGGGAAGAGTAGGGTTTGGAAGGAGTGAGGGTTAGTCATTACGGTTCGAAAGTTTTAGAGAGTGAAAAAAAATTCAAGTGTTAGAGGAATGGAGGGAATGAAAATTTTAGTCCCCCCGCGTTTCTAAAATTTTTAACTTAGTCCCTCTGTAAATTTTTCAAAATTTTTGAACGAGACTTTACACATCGGTTAATTTAACGACCGATGTTTATAATCACAATAGAAATCAATATTTCATAAACCGATGTTAGGATGTATTTTTTACATTGCGTGCAATTCCGACCGATTTAATAGTGGTGATGTCTAATGGCATAATTCTAGTAGTGGCTGCCAACCGACAAGGTTGAAGCACGACAGCTCAAGCAGAGGGTAACTCGCTACGACATACAAAACGGCAAGCTTTACCACCAAGGGTTCACCCACCCCAATCTTCAGTGTGTGACCCCAGAAGAGGGAAAAGTCGTTCCAGCAATGATACACGCTCGGGAGTGTGGCAATCACTCAGGTGCCAGGTCACTAGCAAATCGCACCATGCGACAAGGGTACTTTTGGCCCATGCTCGGCAATGACGCCAGACAAGTCTCCAAATCTTGCCGCAAGTGTCAACAATACGCCAACCTACCTCATGCCCTGGCGGAGCCCCTTTCGATAATCATCGACCCATGGATTCACTCCACTTGGGGCCTCGACCTACTTGCCAAATTGCCAACCGCTAAGGGACAATTCAAATATATCATTGTTGTCATTGATTACAACAGCAAGTGGATTGAAGAAGAACCGCTGACAGCAATAACCACCGCCAAGGTCACTCACTTCCTCTAGAAGAACTTCTACTGCCGCTACGGCGTCCCCCACACCATCATCACAGACAATGGAACAAAGTTCAACAACAAGGAGCTGATATCTTTCACCGCTAATCTGGGCACCAAGATGAGATTTGTATCTGTCGCTCACCCCTAAACCAATGGTGAGGTTAAAGCTTCTAAAACGGAAACTCAATGACTCCAAGGGTTTATGAGCAGAGAAGCTCCCAGAAGTTCTGTGAGCCATTAGGACACCCCAACTTCCGTTAACGGTTAAGCACCGTTTTTCATGATGTTCGGAACTGAGGCAGTACTACCCATCGAGGTCACCCAACCTATCACTAGGGTCGAGGGCTATTGCTCCAAGACGCCAAGGGTTTATGAGCAGAGAAGCTCCCGGAAGTTCTGTGAGCCATCAGGACACCCCAACTTCCGTTAACGGTGAAACACCGTTTTTCATGATGTTCGAAACTGAGGCCGTACTACCCATCGAGGTCACCCAACCTACCGCTAGGGTCGAGAGCTATTGGTCCAAGACCAACGGTAAAGGCACCAACCTCTACAAGGATCTCCTTGAGGAGAAACACCACAAGGCCCATATGCACAACTTGCAAAACAAACAGCGGCTATTGCGTTTCTACAACGCCAGAGTTAAGGCCTGGAACCTCCAACTGGGGGACTGGGTTATGAAGGAGGTCATCCCACCGCCAACGGTACTCCGTCCTACTTAGGAAGGACAATACAAAATAGTAGAAGTCGTCAGCCCTAGCACCTTCTACTTAATTGACAAAGACGACGTCACAACGACCCACCCTTGGAATACCGAACACCTTCGGTATTATTACAAATAGTCATGCCGCTACCCAAGAGCATCTTGACTTAGCAAAAATTTTGTTCAATATTTAGCTAAGGGAAGCTACCCAATGGGTACAACCACTCTTTTGTAAACGTTGATCTATCAGCTATCAATGAAATAAGGAATTATTCAAACCATTGTTACCAAGTCTAGCACAAAAAGTTAATTGGCAATGCCAACAACGTTCAGCGGACCACTTCCGCTACATAAGTGCACTTGGAACAATTTTAATTCCTTTAATGTTTCATTGGTTTACAAAAGCATAAGTCAAAACTCTAGCGGTATATCAACATTCAAACAACACAATCATGTTATCAACAACAATCCCATACTTTGGCAAAATTTCAAAGATAAATAACGATACTTCATATATTTAGGGTCGGGACTCCCCGCCCAAAAATATTGTCATTTACATATGGTAAAGCGCCTTAGTGGCAACAAAAAAAAAAAGAAAAAAGAGGGAGCACATCTGCAAGGCTAGGGCAGTCCTCAAGGATTGCTAGGAGTAGCACCAACATTTTCGCCATCAGCCGGTGGCTGTGGGGGAGCCAGGCGGCTTGCTTGATCAGAGGCATGGACGATAGGGCTCGGCGTCACCATAGTGCCATCCGCCTTAGTATAGGCCGCTAGGAACTCAGCACGAGAAACCTTAGACTAGGTGGGAAGTGGGGTCCGCTAAGAGTCATTCGCCAGATGCTCACCATTGCCTGAGTGGGCACCCTCAGGTAGGCAGTGGCCACACCGCTTGTAGAAGGTTCCTGCTGACTTGACGTCCCAGTAGACCCAAACTCTTTCACCTAGTCGATAACACCCATTTTTTTTAGTAACTCCAAGTTGGCGGCGGCACTTGTCTTCGTCGCCTCAATCAGAGCATGCTTGAATGCTAGAGCTTGCTTGTATGCCTCCACAGCAGCAGCCTCTACACGGCGCCTCTCAGTCCCTAGTCTAGCAACCTCGCCTCCAGCTTTTTCAGCTCGGCAGTCCTAGCGGCAACCTCCCGCTGAAGATTCTCAACATGCCGGCCCTTAGAGTTCATTGCTCCTGTAGCAGCGCCATATCGTGCTCCAACTGCGACTCCCTCTCGGTTCGTTACACATCTCGGTCGATGGCGACTGTTAATTTTCCATGCACATCCACCAAGTCACAGTCGGCCTTCGCCAGAAGCCGCTTGGTGTCCGCCAGCTTTTTAGAAGTCTCTTCCAACTCCCTCTGGAGACTGGCAACTTCCTCCCTCATCTACTGCTCGGTGGGAGATGACTGCAATGTCGCCAGAAACAGCTCATGGAGCCTAATAGACAAATGGCCAAAGGCCGAGCTGAATGGTGAATGTTGGAGGGCAGTTGGGCGTACCATCCCGTTCATCCGCGGAACCCGAGTTGTTTGCAAAGATGGAATAGAAACTCCTACTCGAGATCAGTCAGGAACTCTGCATATGCAGAAAATGAGTCCAGTTCGCTTGGCCGTACTTCCACGGGGGCAGCCACCATCACCGGCTGCGAGGCCTGTCTAGCCTACTTTTGTTGGCGGGCCCTGATGGTCTCCTCATCATCGGCCTCATCTCCCTCATCAGCGTCGTTCTGCCTCCTCTTCCTCAAGAGAACCCTTGTGTACTGGTTCCAATCCCACAATAGTAACAGACTGCTTTCTCTACACTGTTTTCTCCTTTTGGGGCCTTAGCCTCTGGGCGGGTACTCTTTCCTTGGTCTTTGCGGGAGCGACATTGACATTGCTCCCGCCAGCAGCCCCTTGCTCGGCGCGACCCTCAACTGGCATCGGAGTCTGGCCAGCAGGAGTGAGATGGGAGTGATAAGTCATTGGCATCACCACCTCATTGTCTAACTGGTTCACTACCAGGGTTTTAGGGTCGACAACGGTTTGTTGAGCGGTCAACCCAGCGGCATACATGCCCTCCATGAAGTTAAATAGTTCTGCGCGGTCCATGGCCTTATCAAAGGCGTCACGGCTGGCTTTGTTACTCGAAACAGAATCTGAACAAGCAAACACGTAATGTAGGTTAGCGTGGCACACGTTAGAAAAAACATAGGTTGGCGGAAGACACATACCAAGGGAGAGAGTCAATCCCAAATCGACCAACAACTCCCAACAGGTGAGCAAGCGAAGGTTGAGAAGGTTACAGTTCCGCCAACACCCTTTGATCCTTGCTATGCAGGACTGCTCCTCGGGTGTCAAATTAAAGCGCAAGCCCGCTATAGAAAAATAGAGGCGATGTTAGAAAAAAAAATCAAAGGCATATTATACAAATAAAACCACCAACTTTGGTCAGCAGAGACTGGCGACAACCTCGAATTGGTTGGAACTCCGACTTAATCCTAAATGTGGGCTCCCCTTCATTTACCCCCACGTCATACTCCCATCCCGTGGTAGCAACACAGAAGGTAGCCTGCTAGGGGGACATGGAATCTTTCAAGTTCTCAATCAACTTGGGCGCCCCCTGGCGACGGGTGAGGTTTACCTATCCGCTGAACCCGTGGCGCCTCAAGTAAATAAGTTCATAGAAGCGAAGTACCTCCACCATGGTAGGCCCTTCGCAGCCAGATAGACGCCAAAGCTAGTTCAATGCCATCAACAACCGCCACATGTTGGGGTAAATCTACCCAAATACAAGGTCGAATTCGCAAACAAAAATCTGAAGATTCGACAGTGGATGGCTACAGACCATACCCTGGGAATTTGCGATGGGTCGCACCGGTCGTCCAGAGAGTTCAAGAGCAAGGGAGGATGTTACCACCCGCTAAAGGCGTGAGGAGAGGCTAGCGAGCAATAGTGCTGTTAGCGGTTACCTCTGGCGGGGAGGAGGCTGGCCTAGAGGAAGTTGAGTTAGCCTGGGTCTTACGTGACGGTACTCCAGGAGATGAGGCAGGCTGGCTGATGACTATAGCCGTCGTGAACTGAATTAAGCGGGTGTTTCATCTTCCTAGCGTAGTGAAGCTATAGGTGCCAGCGAGGAATGAGAGGACGTCTATTTTGCCGGCTGGGTACGCCGTCGTACATGAGGCTATTTTCCCCCAAGGTGTCACCTTTCCACTGATGCCCAACCTTCAAATCTTGGTATACGAGTTCGGCCTCGCCTTTGGGCAGATTTACCCTAACATGTGGCTGTTGCTGATGGCACTGAACTCGCTCTGGCTGCAAGGGTCCAACTGTGGCGGAGGTGCTGCACTTTTATGAGTTGGTATATGTTAAGTGCTAAGGTTGCAGCAGTCAAGTTAATCTCACTCGCCTCCAAGGGGTGCCCAAGCTGATCGAGAACCTGAAGGATTCCATGTCCGTCTAATGGGGTACCTTCTGTGTTGCCACGGCAGGGTGGGAGTATGGTGCGGGGGCAAATGATGGGTCGCCGTCATTTGGATTAAGTTAGAGTTCCAACCCATACTAGGTTGTCAGATTCCGCAGACTAATGCTAGCGGTTTGCCTGTTCATTGTTTCCTTACTATTCTGACATTTCTACTCTGTGCAGCAGGCCTACATTTCAACTTGACGCGGGAGGAGCAGTGCCACGTGGCAAGGATCAAAGGGTGCTGGCCTGCGGCTACTTACAGGCTGAGATCTATTGGTCGACTTGAAGTTCCTCACGTCGTTAATAAGCGTTACCTGCCAAATAGTGGGTTTTGGTTTTTTTTTTTTTTTTTTTTTTTTTTTTGCTAATTTGGTTGTTTGTTCAGATTCGCTGCCGGGAAACAAAACCAGTAGGGAGGCTTTTGAGAAAGCTATGGACCGCGCCGAACTCGCCGACTTTTTTGAAGGCATGCATGTCGCGCGGCTGGCCGCACATCAAACCACCGTCGACCCGCAAACACTGGCGGTGAGTCTCTCAGAAGTTCCGGTGGTGTTGCCGATAGCGCACCATTCTCACCTTGGCGCTTATGGCTCGCCCGTGGTTCAAGCGGTAACTGACGTCGGCCATGAGGCTGTCGGCTGGAATAAGGCCCCTACTACCCCTATGCAGCCGAAGGACAAAGCGCTCGCCACCTATCGTGGGCCGCAGAAGGAGAGGCGGTGCCCTCGAAGGAACCAGTTACTGTGGGGCTGGAACCTCAGAGGAAGTCGAGGCATGTCACCACCTGTTCTACATGGGCTATGCTTCAGACTAAGTAGTGACAGAATGACGCCAATGAGGAAGAAGCAGGAAATTACATGGAGACCATCGGGGCCAGCCAGCAGAAGAATATGGATGGGACTCATTTTCCTCTTATGGTGAATTTTTGACGGGGAAGTGCCGCTAAAAGGGCTGGACTCATTTTCCGCTTATGCTGAATTTTTGACCTACTCCGAGCGGGAAATTCTTTTCCATCTCTGTGAGAGGCTAGGGTTTGGCTGATTGGATGGGACCGTCCGCCCGGCCACTATCTAGCAATCGCATTTCAGTTCGGCTGTTAGACATCTGTCTGTCAGGCTATACGAGCTCTTCCTTGCCACGTCAAGCCAACCTCGGGTCGAGCAGCAACTGAGGGAGGAGGTCCAAGGTCTGCAGAGGGAGCTGGGGGAGGCCAAAGACAAGCTGGCGGATGTCGAGCGCCGCCTGACCAAGGCGGAATACGACTCCCTAGATGCTCACGGCAAACTGAGTGGTTCCTCGAGCGGAACAAGCAGATATCCCAGCTAGAGCAAAACATAGCTCTGTTGAAGGATCAACTGATGGCAAAGGCTAAGAAAGTTGAAATCCTTTAGCGGGATTCTGCAGCCAAGTCTACGGAGGTGAAGAGGCTAGAGGGAGAGCTTGCCCGTCTGGAGGCTGAGCAGTGTCGAACGGAGGCCGCCACTGTGAGGGCGTTCAAGCAGTCTGCGGAGTACAAGAGGGTATTGATGAAGGCGGCGAAGGCTGGTACTGCCGCTAGCCTAGACATGCTGAAGTAGAAGGGCGCCATTGATTGACTGAAAGCGTCTTAACGGGAGCCTGCGAATAGTGAGGTTCCTACTCAAGTTCAGGGTGCCTGCTTGGGCAGCGAAGAGAGTGTGAGCGTCTGCCGGACGATTCTCAGCTGACTCCCCCTTCTATTCAATCCGAAATTTTCCATACTGACTTCTTGGCCGCCCACACCAGAGCGGATAGTACAATGGTTACGCCGAGCCCTACTGCTATGGGTCTGATCAGACGAGCCGTCTGGTCGGGCCACAGCAGCCGCCAGAGGGTAAGGAAGAGGCTGCTAGTCCTAAGAACCCGTGAAGGCTGTTGCGAACCTTTTGTAATGCAACTGAGGCTTGTTTGCATTTCTTTCTTTTTTTTGGTGCCTCTATGGCTTCTTTGTAACTGGCAATGTCTTTTTGGGTGGGGAGTCCCGACCCTAAATATATATGAAGTTTTTTTTTTGGAATCGTTTGCAAATGTAATTGCTATGACTGTTTGTACCGCTAGAGTTTTCACTTTAGCTTTTGTTAATCAACGAAACATTAAAGGAATTAAAATTGTTCCAAGTGCACGATGTAGCAGATGTGGTCCGCCGAATATTGTGGCCGTTGCCAGTTAATTCTTATGCTTGGACTTGGTGACAATGTTTTGAATAATTCCTCGTTTCATTAATAGTTGATAGATCAACGTTTACAAAAGCGTGGTTGTACCTGTTGGGTAGCTTCCCAATATTGAACAAAAATTTAGCTAAGTTAGGATGCTCTTAGGTAGTGACATGACTATTTGTAATAGTACCGAAGTTGTGGTGACCCGAGAGAGGGGTCCCACAGTGCCGTGACCCCGAGCTAATGAGAAACCGACATGCTATGAATGACATCCCGATAACTCATCAACCCGAAATTGCAAGGCCTTTTGGGTTCAAACTGTTGGTTTACAAAACACTTTCTTGGACAAGTCGTTCTAGCAACCAAGCAACACATTTTCAAAAGCGGAATTTGAAATGGGCTAAGAGTTTTGGGCTTGCAATTGGAGCCGAATTTGGAAAATAAAACAAATCACTAAGTAACTACAAGCATGGGAAACAAGCCCCAGGGTTACGGGTCTCCCGGAATTTTTTTGTAAGCGAGTAGGAAATAAATAAATAAATAAATTAGTAAGAAAGTAAATAAATAAGTTACTTCGAAATCCGATAATGGACCCAAAACCAAACTGTAGTAAAGACAAAGAGGAATGCGCCAAGCCGGGCCATGTCCCTCTCCTATACGCTTCCCGACCACATGCTCAAAACCTGCACACTGTTGTAGGGGTGAACTTTCGTCCTCGCATGCCCAGTAGGGGCCGACCCAACCATGCTAGGTTTGAAAATAATAATATACTTAAAAATATTTATTACATAATATTGTGCACGTTTATCGAAAATACTTTATAAAGAGGCAACCACAAATATTTATTTCTTTTATAAAGCATATGCAATATGCTTCACACAATTTGGAGCTCCGAGATACTTACCTGCCGGCTAAACTCAAACAAATTAGTGACCGACCTGGTTCATCATCCTTCGAGAACCGGCCAACTACTCTGTAGTCCTTGTAACTACAAGTAGTGAAAGTGTCCATTTCCTGGCCCTGAGTCTCCTATGACTAGTTCACTGTATGTACTTGCCTTTCCTCGACAAACATAGGAGCACAGCCCCCTCAGGAGGTTCACGGTTATCGACACCGTGGAATCCCTAGGAATCTAAGCATCTAGGTCCCATTCACTTTCAGGTCACAAGTATAAACATACAATGGGGTACAATATCTCAACATACAAGTCTAGCTCGGTTTTCGTAATCAGCAAATATCAGTTATGGAAACACAAATATCACGAGGCATCGACTAATGAACAACCAAAAACATATTTATAGGCAACATACTATTTTACTAGTGCATTCCACACATAGAAAAGCCTCTAACAAGGAAGGGACAGCTCACCCTACCTGGATATGGAGTGCTCGCCCAAACTTAACTTCGTTTCCGACTTTCGATACTTCTTCCAATTTCATGTGCACACGCTCGAGTCCTTTAACAGAAATTATACCGATAAGTAATTAATTCATAACTCACTTTAAAATTCACCAAATAACCCATGATCGATAATTATTAAAAAACCATTCCCGAACAATTCACTTAGAATAGTATGTTCATTCGGGATATGGTGATCATATTTCTTTTGATAATAAAATTCGGGTTAAATAGTTGACGCCATTGCCTAGTATTCCTTTCTTAAGCAACAACCACCCTTACCATTCTCAAATAATCCAAATGAAATGGCATTTAAACCATTTGAGATATGGCGATTACACTTATTTCCTTAATGTACTTCAAGTCAACCAGTTTGACCATTTTTAACTTAACCATTAAATATTAGCAAACAAATAGTAATTACCATTCCCGACTGATCACTTTCTTATGATAACTTTGGGATATGGCAACACTAGAATACTCCGATTTTAAACCTTATTTCATGAACGTTAATCCAATATCCTAATTTAACTCAAACAAATAAATCCACCACTTTCATTTCCGAACCCCATTCAACATCGGTGATTATTCACTTTCTTTAACATTGTTCACAACATTAACTCATTTTCAAAAATGGTTTACAGGACCCGCCCCCGGATTTCACCATGAAATCAGAAGTGGTCCTGCGGGGTCCACCTTAGATGAAATTCTTCCAAAAATGTGGCAGAACTTCCCCTAAAATGGACTACCCAAAACCTGGAGAAATGAAATTTACACTTCTAAATTACCCATCCTTATTCTCCTGGAGCCACACTGCTCCCCAAATCACAACATCTCCAACTCACATTACACAATTCTCAACTTAATAACATTAATCCCACAGGTAATCAGAGCAATTCTAATAAAAATGGTAAACAAGGAAAACCTAATTCAAAGGAAACCGCGGAAGACATACTGTTGACTATGCCTCAACTCCATGTACGCCCGACCTCAACTAATGTCGCCTGCAAACTGGGCATTTGAAACCGGAAGGGCCCAGGGGAAAAGTATTGAAAACACGTTAGTGTGAGTGGACAAAAATAAACAAGTAGATAAATAATTTAAAAGAAGTAAAGTTGTAATACTTTCTCGCATTTATTTAAATTTATAAAATCTCAATGCATGCAACGTTTAAAAAACTTATTTCTTTAAACCAGGAAACTGGAAACTGTAATTCAAACCTACTGAGTATCTTATCATCGGACTAGACCCCGCTAGCCCAGAAGTAATATAAAAGTAGGGGAAGAAGATAGCCATACGAATGAGCCTCCCAGGCTCGGGTGATAGCCTCCCAGGCTAAAGTACTCCCATATACTCCCGTTATATACCCACATGCCACTAAGTGTAGCGATTAGGATACTAGGCTTCAGCATTACTGTCACAAAGACAGTAACCAGGCCATAAAGGCGGACGGGTTTCGGTGATCCCATCACCTCACCACAAAGGTGGAAGATCAATGCTAGCAATGATAATAGTAACCCAAAGTATGGCTAAAGAAAATCCGAAAACCACATAAATCCATAAAGCTTCCCCAACTCTCGCGAATGAATTTCCAATGACGTGTCCCACACGCCTAGAGTATCTCAAAACAATATCAGAAAGGCGAGAAATAATAAATAATTATAATTTCCTTAGGAAATCCCATTTCCGATAATATTCCAGAAAATCTCAAAATCAACGAATAAATTAATATGTAATTCCGAAAATCACCTCGGAAAATAATTCATCGAAAATCACATAATCATAATTTCAAATAGGATTAAATTCAGTTTAACCCCCTAAGGTTTGGGGGTAATTTCATATTAGTCCTTATCCTCTCAATTTAATCAGTTTACCCCCTGAACTTGTCAATTTTCCTCAACCGTGTCCAATGTCTCACTTTCCGTCCAATTTGGACGTTAATTCTGTAAATGGGGCCCACTTCAAGGGCTAAAATGGTCATCTTAAGAAAAAAAAAATTTACAAAAAAATACAAAAAAAGAACTCTACGACAAAAAATTAAAATCTTCTTCTTCTTCTTCTTCTTCTTCTGATCCTCTCCTCTCCAAAACCAAACCACACTTCATCTCAACTCATCACCATCAACATACTCACTAGTCTCCGACAAATTTTGTCCGGCCTCCGCGTCGTCGTTGACGCAGGAAACCAACTCACGCACCGATATCATCATACCCATAAATGCTTTGGGCACCCATTATTCTATCATGGCTGTACCTCAACCCTGTGCCGTCTTTCGAGTATACCTGGACCGTCGCCTTACTGCCAATCTGACGACTCCAGCTTCTGGGTCTTCTTTTTCTTCCTGTAAATTGGTGGAGCAATGGGTCGAAACCCGAGCCCATTAAGAAATCTGACATGCTGGATGGCAGTGGTTGAAGGGCTAGTGACGCCGATCCCTATGGCTCAAAGCTTCGTTTTTGGGATCCAACTCATTCTGGTTCAACTGAACTGTCAACAGCGAAACAAGGGGTTGTGAGGCTGATTCTTGCAGCCCAACCGGTTTTGGTGACTCCATGAGCTTGACCATGTATGAATCGATCTTCTGTTCTTGATATCTTCAATCTACGAATCGATCAACTGGCAGATTCTTTGTGGAAGAGGTCTGGGTGGTAGCTTCTTTTTCAGAATTTTTCAACTCCGATAGCCCTGCCATGGTTCTCCTTGGTAATAGGCAGTCCAGCGTCTGAGGTCCGAGATGCAGTTGGTTCAGGGTAGAAGGAGGATCCGAGCGGCGGAGGGGGTCGAATTGCAGGTCGGGTTGCCGGAATCGGAAGGTTCTTTGACTTTATTCCTAAGTATGGTATGGGTACTGATTAGATGACGAACAAAATTTGTTCTTGGTATCTTATGGTATGAGCTTCAGCTCAATCTTTGAGCAAAAAACTTGGTGATGGGTAGATTGAAGAAACAAAGTTCTTCTGTTGAGGGTATTGGTATGGCTAATTTTATGCGGTTGAACTCATGTGAGCAAGAGATTGACAATGCAATTTTGATTGATTGATATGATTCTGGTATGGGTCTGGTTTGGAGTGGTCAGAAAAGAATCAAGGCAATTTGATTCTTTTATGGGTACCTGAGTATGTTATGGGTAATTGGTAAGATGAACAAGGTTTCTGGGTAAGACCACATGTTTGATGTTCGAGCACAAGTTGGGAATGATCTAGGTTTGGTAAGAAAATGATCAAGATCAGTTTTTGATCAATGATTTTTTCTTCTAAGAATATGGGTATAGAGAAGAACTAAGAATTGAAGCTTCTTCCGTATGGTATATGGTATTGGTTTTGGGTTTAGGGTACTTTCTGAGTTTCTGAGTACCGGGTAAGATGAAGAAGAAACAGAGTTCTTCTCTTGGTATTTCTGGCAGCGGAATATGGGTGGCTTCTGCTGTAGGGGTTGAGGAGGAGAATGGGATGGTGAAGCAGAGGCCAAAATGACATCGGATCATCCCTAGGAATTTTTTTAATTTTTTTTTATCTTGAAACGACCATTTTAGTACTTGAAGTGGGCCCCAATTACATAATTAACGTCCAAATTGGACGGAAAGTGAGACATTGGACACGGTTGAAGAAAATTGACAAGCTCGAGAGGCAAACTGATTAAATTGAGAGGATAGGGATTAACATGAAATTACCCCCAAACCTCAAGGGGATAAACTGAATTTAATTCTTTCAAATAATATTCATATCTCAGAGATAAACGTTGGAAGCTCGATATCCAAGAAAAATATATCACAAAATCCATTTCCTAAATTATAATCAATCTCTGAAAATCAATTCATATTCTCAAAAATAAATCCAAATCCGACTCCGAGCATAATAAGTTCATATCTGAAACTCATGAAAAGTCAATGTCAAACTATAATCCAAGACAAAATATCATGCTCAATAAATAAAATGATTATTAAATAAATCAATAATTTCGAAATAAATGCATGCATCATTATTTAAAACAAAAGTCCACTCACAGTACTATTTAGGCGTTCACGCGTACGAGTTCCTTCGTCGAGCAATAGCTCGGTACGTCGCCCTGTACACAAATATATTCCGTGAATAACTATTCTAATTAAATACGATTCTCAAAATCGAATCCGCATAAATCATCTCTCCAATTGTTCTCGGATTCAACCCACATTCTACCACTAATACCAATTCGTTATCTTAAAGGTTCCAAGTCAGAACCGAGAGATATCCGATGGTCCGATTCTCGTAAATAGATAATCGAAATCCTAAATTTCTAGAAATTCATAATCGATTAAAAACTTCTCCAATTCCAACCAAATTCACATATTCAACCTCTACAAAAGTTATAGGATTTAACTGGCTAAAAAAAATATAATTTAAATTACTGTTTAAACGCCACATTGTTCACACACCGCACTGTTCACGAGTGACACTGTTCATGCAGCGGCCAACTCCTCCTCCGGCCACCAAATTTCAACCACATAATCATCTCAACATTTTAAGCATTTTTCATAACTGTGAACATGCAAGTGAGAAGATACCTTGAAGTGCTCCAATTTTGCCGATGAACACAAACCCGGAAATCTCCAAACCCACTGTACATACTAGGGAGTCTCAACTAGGTTTAGCACTAGCCCCTGAGCCCCATCGGTACTCCCAGGTACTACGCCATGGGCCTGGTTCACACCCCACCATGGCGGGCTTCAGATAAGATGCCACCCTGGGCACCCAGGGCCCGGGGCAAGGCTAGCACAGCCCATCTATCTTTACAAATACAAGACTGATATGGCATCAGAAGAACCTGTGTCCCACAGCGAGGATAGGGGAGACTCCCTTCCCACGCTTGAATATAAAGATTATAGCCCAACCACCTTTGACAGGTAAGAACTCCTTGATCCACGATTTATTCTACACAGCTATTAGTTTCTCACTCAGGCATCGGAGAGGTATAGACCGTCCGGTACAGTTTATTCCTCTAACGTTGTGTCCTTGATACAGGATTTAGGAGCCGATCGGTGCCCCAGACGGTATAGCATTCTGTGTGAGGTACCCAGAGAAAGCCACCAGAAACACCCACCAATTTGGAAAGCCGAAAACTGGAGAATTTCGTCGGAGAAGCAAATTGCTATAGTAACAATGATTGCATACCCACTGATACCATCGTATAGAGGAGGAAGAGACGGTCCAAGCACAACTGGAATCACATCAATCGGATGCCGGACGGTGAAGAAATCGGAAAAAGAAGAAAGGTGAGCGACGCGGGGGAAGAGGGAAGCAGAGAGAAAATCTCGGGGGTAGGTTTCCCGAAATGGAAACTTACCCTAGTAACTTTCTATATATATAGAAAGTTATCGTGAACAGTAACTTTAGTATTTAGGCTATAACTTTCACATACAAACTCCGATTTTTTACGTACCATATATGCACGCGCTCGGTTTAACGTCCTCTACCATTTTCATGAAGGAAATTTTCTCAAATTTTGACCCGAACAAAAAGTCAACTTTTAGGGTCACTAAAAGTACCGAAACGATAGTAAAAGTGAAAATAGTTGTCGTTTACCGTCCAAATGACTAGTAAACGGGTAAATTAAGATACGGGACGTTACATTCTCCCCTCCTTATAAAAATTTCGCCCTCAAAATTTCATGCCGGTTAGAAAAGAAAAGGCACACCAATTGATTAATACCACAATCTCAAAACTTATCAAACTCTTCCTTAGATTAAGCTTTCCTTTTCGTAATCTCAAATCAACAACCAACAGAAACTCTTATGATCCCCACTACAAAAGCAATGAAGACATGCTTCTAATCCAAAATTATCAACGTCCAAAGTCGAATCACTTGTCATGTTGAACCATGTAGCACCATAAACTCGCAAGTACATGAATTCCGGTGTAAACGAAAATTCATTTCAATGGTTAGCTCAGATAACACATGGTATAGACGTCACAAACCACCATGTTAAAATTATAGCATTCATAACTTTTCATAGAAGTCGTTTGGTGAAGATTCAACCCGGTCACCAACAATATTATGATAATCGCAAGAGGGTCATTGCTAATCGGCAATTCCAAGACAAATAACTTCCTTAGCTACCATAAAACAGCACTTCCTTCCTTGGTTTTTTGTGCTTAAATTCCTAATCGAAGGTCGTTCTTGTAAAGATCCCATAGTTGTCAAACATACAAAGGTCAACCTTGAACGAACCTATAAGTTCTTAATCAAGTAGGTTATGGGGTCAATACACTTCCGCTGTGCTACTCTGATACCTGACTAAAATCATTGGTCCAGCCTTGAGATGACGTTCCGAGTCGAATAAGAAAACTCATTTGATAGCTACCTTACTGGCCACACATATAACACCTCACTCGAAAACTTTTATAAATACAATAATGTGAAAAATTTTCTAAATCAAAAGTCTCAAGAGATTTACTAATTACTAATGTCTCCAATCAAACTGCTACTATTTCTCACAAGTTAGTACTCACTTAACTATCATGCCATGTACCATGCCTTCTGAAATCTCGAGCAAGCAAAAATTATAACTACTAACTCTACTCCAGCTCGACGACTCAAGTCCGAAAGAAGATGCATCACACTCAAGTTGTTCTTAGCCGAGGCTACAATTCTTTAATAGTCATAGATCTGAAATCTGGTTGAATCCATGTCGTTCTCGTTGATCTCTATTGCCCCAAATGATATTCTTAATTCATATACCCAGGTAATTCTCACTACCGAGAGCACCACAATCTAAATTACTAGATGCTAGACTCGAATTTTGATCAATCCAAAATAAAATAGCTTTCTTAATTAATTAGGAAAACTCTCTCTTATAACTACTCCACCAGCTCTATATAGAAACATCTCCAACTAACTGTCTGACAAAACCTCATGACAATCTCATTATAGATACAACATTGCGGAAATTTTCCAAACCCGATATATACCAAATCCTTTAATGGACTACGATGTCTCTAACAACACTAGTAGATGCTCCAAATCTGATCCAAGAGTTGACCAACTAGATTAGAAACTCAATACTTGAAATGAACGATTCTCAAACTGAAACCTTGCCAGTCATTATAATTTGATCGATTCCATAGCAGCCGAACTCAAACATTCTAAAAGAAAGGTTTACCTCCGTTCGTGACTGAAAAACCCTATGTTCGAAGCAACCTGTAAATGGTTCGATAAGTAAGCAAAAGCACATCGTGTTATGTGAACGTAAAGCACCCCGAATACTACAGAGAAGAAAATCAACTCGTGAATTAAGAAAAAGAGATATTGAAGCAACGACGTAATCCACAAGCAGGAAAGAAATTCTTTCATAGTCCCCAAAAGACTTATCGAGCAACCCATCATAGAATGCTACCAGAATCCTGGAACTTGTTGACTATCGTCGCCCCGAAAGGAAAACTGCTACCAAACCTTCGCCATAACTCAAAGGTCTTAAATTAAGATCATAACCACATCACCTAACACTTCCACTTGAATTACCACGGACACCCCGTGGGGTCACTACAACTATTTCTTAATCCCAAATGGATATCCAATGACACTTAATAGTACCTTCATGCGCGATAAAAGTGATCGTAACCGTCGTAAGACGATTCGAATGTCCTCGATTTCTAAAACCTTTCAAAACCTCAATACTCCCTTTTTGTGCCTTTAATCAGTTCCAACTTCCAAATTTCCCTATAGGCTTCACCCTCCCCTGACAACAACACCAGTTTTAAGATGAAGCACACCCATCCAACATTATGTATCACTCCAAGCGATACCAGGATCCGACAGTGGTCCCACCACACTTCCAATCAAATTCCAAATTCAACCCATAAGGGGTTTGACTCATAATATAACTTAGAACTCTTATCAAACTATGACTTGAAATACTTCCTGAGTCAATTGGGAAAAAACCCATGTCCTTAGAGTTACTCTACTTACTATTCTTATAAAATCTCAACCATTCAATCTATCAATTACTCCTTCAAGAACTTACTACATTTCAATTCCTATGACTTCACGATTCAGAAATCAAATCAAACTCTGTATCACATAGTAATTCGCTTGAACCACTATGGATACCCAACAGTGTCACTACAGTTAATCCCCGAAATTGCGTTAAACCATTTCTCCTAAAATCAATAACCAAAGACACACACTCTCGTACAATATCATTTACAAAGAGTTCGTTCTAATCCTCTCCATTATTTACCGACCAAGATCAAACTTCATTGCAAAACTTTAAGCGTCCCATCTACTTAAACTTAAAACACAAAACGGCTTCAAAACTCACTTCAGTCCATCTCCATACTCACTACGATCCAAAACTTAAGAAGACATATTCATAACTCAAAGAGCCAAAAATCAATTTCCTTCACTTGAATAAAACTATGTCCACCAGTCATGGTCAGGTCAACAGACCAAGGTGTCCAAATAGAGGAAAATTCCAATCCGGTTTTCTTTGCGAATTGAAAAGTATCGTTACAAAATGATATTCGCAACATCAACCACGTATACATGACACATTCCCCGAAACTCGGTTCAAGTCAGAACCACTATTACTATTAGTCCCACTTCAAATAACCCTTATGATTTTAGGTATTCGGAGACGATCCAAATCTATAGTCGCTCGTCTCAGTCACTCAAACACAAAATCAAACTCCGTTCTTGCACCTTAAACCTTGCCCAACAAACTTACTAGCACCGAGGAAGAAATAACCACAACATTTCCTCTAATCATACTTCATAGCACAACTCGAAATTGTAGAGTAGTCTTACTCTACCATCAGTAGGGAAAATGTGTAAAACATGCGAACAATCCGCTACGCAACGAAAACCCTAGGAGGTCGGCGTACAAGAGGCATAGCACCTAAAGGAACACCATCTAGACATGTACCTTACACACTTAATGAATACATCAGCATCGAAGAGTAAACGATGGGGAACCACTGCAGTCGGGCCATCACTCGGGAGGTACTGTGTAACATCAAGCATGTAAGGTAACAGGATAGAAACAAGCCTACAGAATCTGACAAACTTGGCTCTGATACCAACTGACAGGACCCGCCCCCAGATTTCACCCTGAAATCCGAAGTGGTCCTGCAGGGTCCACTTTAGAAGAAATTCTTCCAAAAATTTGGCAGAACTTCCCCTAAAATGGACTACCCAAAACCTGGAGGAATGAAATTTACACTTCTAAATTACCCATCCTTATTCTCCTGGAGCCACCCTGCTCCCCAAATCACAACAGCTTCCAATTCACATTACACAATTCTCAACTTAATAACATTAATCCCACAGGTAATCAGAGCAATTCTAATAAAAATGGTAAACAAGGAAAACCTAATTCAAAGGAAACCGCGGAAGTCATACTGTTGACTATGCCTCAACTCCATGTACGCCCGACCTCAACTAATTTCGCCTGCAAACTGGGCATTTGAAACCGAAGGGCCCAGGGGAAAAGTTTTGAAAACACGTTAGTGTGAGTGGACAAAAATAAACAAGTAGATAAATAATTTAAAAGAAGTAAAGTTGTAATACTTTCTTGCATTTATTTAAATTTATAAAACCTCGATACATGCAACATTTATAAAACATATTTCTTTAAACCAGGAAACTGGAAACTGTAATTCAAACCTGCTGAGTATCGTATCATTGGACTAGACCCCGCTATCCCAGAAGTAATATAAAAGTAGGGGAAGAAGATAGCCATAAGAATGAGCATCCCAGGCTCGGGTGATAGCCTCCCAGGCTAAAGTACTCCCATATACTCCCGTTATATACCCACCCGCCACTAACTGTAGCGATTAGGATACTAGGCTTCAGCATTACTGTCACAAAGACAGTAACCAGCGCCACAAAGGCGGACGGGCTTCGGTGATCCCATCACCTCGCCACAAAGGCGGAAGATCAATGCTAGCAATGATAATAGTCACCCAAAGTATGGCAAAAGAAAATCCGAAAACCACATAAATCCAAAAAGCTTCCCCAACTCTCGCAAATGAATTTCCAATGACGTGTCCCACACGCCTAGAGTATCTCAAAACAATATCAGAAAGGCGAGAAATAATAAATAATTATAATTTCCTTAGGAAATCCCATTTCCGATAATATTCCAGAAAATCTCAAAATCAACAAATAAATTAATATGTAATTCCGGAAATCACCTCGGAAAATAATTCATCGAACATCACATAATCATAATTTCAAATAATAATCATAGCTCACAGATAAACGTTGAAAGCTCGATATCCAAGAAAAATATATCACAAAATCCATTTCCTAAATTATAATCAATCTCAAAAATCAATTCATATTCTCAAAAATAAATCCAAATCCGACTCCGAGCATAATAAGTTCATATCCGAAACTCATGAAAAGTCAATGTCAAACTATAATCCAAGACAAAATATCATGCTCAATAAATAAAATGATAATTAAATAAATCAATAATTTCAAAATAAATGCATGCATCATTATTTAAAACAAAAGTCCACTCACAGTACTATTTAGGCGTTCACGCGTACGAGTTCCTTCGTCGAGCAATAGCTCGGTACGTCGCCCTGTACACAAATATATTCCGTGAATAACTATTCTAATTAAATATTATTCTCAAAATCGAATCCGCATAAATCATCTCTCCAATTCTTCTCGGATTCAACCCACATTCTACCACTAATACCAATTCATTATCTTAAAGGTTCCAAGTCAGAACCGAGAGATATCCGATGGTCGGATTCTCGTAAATCGATAATCGAAATCCTAAATTTTCAGAAATTCATAATCGATTAAAAACTTCTCCAATTCCAACCAAATTCGCATATTCAACCTCTACAAAAGTTATAGGATTTAACTGGCTAAAAAAAAAAGAATTTAAATTACTGTTTAAACGCCACATTGTTCACACACCGCACTGTTCACGAGTGACACTGTTCATGCAGCGGCCAACTCCTCCACCGGCCACCAAATTTCAACCACATAATCATCTCAACATTCTAAGCATTTTTCATAACTGTGAACAAATGAGAAAATACCTTGAAGTGCTCCAATTTTGCCGATGAACACAAACCCCGAAATCTCCAAACCTACCAATTTGGAAATCCTTCAAATTCACCTTCCAAACGTGGAAATTTCAGCTAGTAGTCTTGAGGGAAGATGATCAGTGACTCGAGGTGCTCCTAATGGGACAATTTAACCACCGGGGATAGCCGAAAACTAGAGAATTTCGCCGGAGAAGCAAATTGCTACAGTTACAATGATTGGATATATTCGGGGTTTTCCGGCCAAATCACCGATACCCACTGATACCATCGTATAAAGGAGGAAGAGACGGTCCAAGGACAACTAGAATCACGTCAATCGGACGCCGGACGGTGAAGAATCTAAAAAAGAAGAAAGGTGAGCGACGCAGGGGAAGAGGGAAGCAGAGAGAAAATCTCGAGGGTAGGTTTCCCGAAATGGAAACTTACCCTGGTAACTTTCTATATATATAGAAAGTTACCGTGAACAGTAACTTTAGTATTTAGGCTATAACTTTCACATACAAACTCCGATTTTGACTACTACAAAAAGGTCATCAGACGATGGTGGATTTGTGTTGTGTGATGACCAAGCTCACCGTGGTCTAAGTGAGTGTTGTGTGATTGAAAAATCAGACAACGGTGATTTCACCTTTGTGTGATAATAGTTTGCTCAACAGAAATACCTATTTCCTTTGTGTGAGTTCTGTGCAGCATGTGCCTGGCATGGCATGCGCGGCGATGCCTCGGCACATTCAGACAACAGAAGATAAAATTTTGCCGTTGTCTGAGATTCATAACACACAACAGGTATGACTTATTCTTTGTTGTCTGAGATTCATAATACATAACGGATTTAACTCATTCTTTGTTGTCTGAGATTCATAACACACAACGGATATAAGTCATTATTTGTTGTCTGAGACTAATAACAGACAACAGATATAACTTAATATTTGTTGTCTGAGGTAAGTAACACACAACTGAAGTAAAATGATCTCCCTTGTCTGTTGATTACTCAGACAACAGTGATCATTTTATTTCTGTTGTGTGTTATGAATCTCACACAACAGAACTTTATTTTCTTTTGTTGTTGGTTGTTACTTCACACAACTACTCTATTTGGTTTCTGTTGTGTGTTATGAATCTCACACAACAGAACTTTATTTTCTTTTGTTGTTGGTTGTTACTTCACACAACTACTCTATTTGGTTTCTGTTGTGTGTTATGAATCTCACACAACAGAACTTTATTTTCTTTTCAATATCTTTTCGCTTCAACGAAGTTTCCTTTTGAAGAAGAACAAGGGCAGTCACAAGAGACTTGGCATTTGACCTCTCATAAGGTTCATACTGCAAACACCATGATGCTAACGTCACCAGCTCAATTCCTGGGATCACTCTTTCTGCCAGAGAAAATATATTAACATTCAGATTAACTAAAAAGTTTCACCTCAATCAAGAAATGTGTTCAAAACTCATCCATACAAATTGTACATAATTGTAGCACATCTGCAAGTGCATAATTGTACACACTTCCAAATAGGAGTATGATTTGAAATGGTGGTCACAATTTGAAAATGACTTGGAGAAAAGGCTAAAACAAGAAAACTATGTATTCACATTCCTTTATCTGCTTATTCATTGCATATGGCTTATGAATGGCAAAGGCTGAAGTACCCAAAAATGACTACGACTTGTGAACTTGGGAGAAAATTGGGTAAACTAGAGAGAGTGCAGTAACAATGGAGAAAAGCATGGCCTTGAAAAACTTGAAAACACTAATTTCTGACTTGAGCTTCAGGGAAAAGCTTTTCCTTATTTTCATAAGCTGGTACAGATTAAACTCCTGCAATAAAATATATGGCATTATAGCAATGACACTTTTCAGTAACAACGAATAATATTTTTCTTCATTTTTTTAGATTGCAACCTGTAGAAATGTCCAACTGATTCTAAGCAGAAGAATAAAAAAAAAAAAAAATTAATATGAAGCATGTGCCTTATTCATTACTAAGTCCCCGGCTTCAAGACTACAGAATGACATGGATGGCATGAAAGGACAAGTACCACAGGACATATCGATACCGATTTAAGACCAGACCAGAGCAATTGGTACCGCCAACAAGAACAACTACTAGCTCAAGACAGTGTCACCCAAATTTTATAAACTTAACTAATAGCTTTTCATCTATACTAAGTAAACATCGATCAGTACGGAATCGATATCTTACTTCTCACAGTACCCATCAAGAGTAACAAGAAAATAATAGCTAATACACCCACTGTGGGTCTGAGGCATTGCTTTAGCAGAATTAGAACCAAAATGATTGTTGATTCATAATTAAACAAAACCAAATACCAACGGCCATTATAAAGAAAAAGATTTGAAGCAGCAGCTATAATCAATTGATAGCAGTCCAACTATATCTACTTCCCTTGTTTACCAGATCAAGCATCAGTCCAATATGACTACAAAGAATCTCAAACATCATAGAACAACTGTGAAAAATCTAGAAAGGACAAAACTATTACTACAAACATTGACAGAAAGGAATCATATATATCATGAAACAGCAGCCCACCATCATTCACATGCATAAAGCAGTATAATTTCAAAAGATCAGAAGGTGGCAATCAAGAAAAAGATAACTATTACTACAAACATTGACAAAATTATTGCTAGAGGTATGGTGATGAGAAATTTTAAATATTAGTCAAACTTTGCCCATAATCAGAGGCTCATGGTTCTGATGAGATTACTTGCAAAATTACACAACTAGTTCGCAGAAAAAGAACAAAGACTATCCTTGCAGTTATACTACTAGTAAATGTAAGTTTTATGAGGATAAGGATGAGAAGATAATATGTTATCTTCTCATTTACGATGGCTGGATTACGTACCATATACACACAACCATGGCACAGATGAAAAAGATTCTCGAGTATATGGTCATAGCTTTCACTAGTCTTAAGATTGGTAGCACCTGGCATCCCTTCCCTATAGCATGATAAGCCAAAAGTCAAGTTCAATTACAATAAGCAACCAATAACGCACACTTGAGAAACTCCTAAGATAGAACAATGCAAGTACAGATAGATAAAAGGCTTCCTCCATTCTTATACGTTGTGGATTATATCAAACTATATGCATAGTTCTATCAAAAGACATGGGCTCATCTGAGGAAAATAACAATAAAGAAACTGTTGGTTGCTTAAGAATGATAGAATCAATTTCCTCAGACAGTTCCATACAAGGTATCCATCGATGCCTTGAATTTCCCCGATGGCAGCTTTCCATTTAGTTGATTATTAACTTTTAACCACAAGCCGGCTACAAACCACAAGCCAAAATTCAACAAAGCTAAATACAGCTGCTTCAAATAAGCATACTTCTCCAGTAACCACTTCAACAATTCCTACTATTCTCTTGGTTTAATTGTTAGTTTTCGCTTTCCTCTTTCTTTTCTATCAAGTGTTTAAGCAATCAAACAAAAGCTGTCAAATTAAAAGTTGTAATACACACATAAGAACACATGCATACATTCATCGATTCAGGACACATATATAGAGGGACTGAGTACTCACAGGTAGAGTAATGAGATCGAAGAAGCTCTGGCCATAGTGCGAAACCAAAGCATCAACGATGATCTCAACCCCATGACAAGCCTCAACCCTCAGCTGCTTCTCCACATAAGCCACAGTGACATCAACTCCGGCTCGGAGCAGAACATCGATGGTGATCGCAGCCTCCATCAGCTCCATGCCATTCTCAATCGGAACCAGAACCTGCAAAAATTCAAGTCACTCTCACTCTCACAAAACGCAAAACCACAGAGAAGCAGTAGTGCTATTACCTTCTTAGTGGGAGAAGCAGAAGCTATGGCGGTGGAGGGGAGAGAGAGAGAGTGAAGGAATTCTAATACTCATTTAAACTACAGGAATATGAGCAATTGCAGTCATATATATCATCTAAGAAATCCTAAACAAGATTGGTCAAAAGAAACATACTTTTAAGAGATACTGATACTCAATTACCCAATAAATAACCCAAGATGATAAAAAGTTAAAAACCCAAAAGATTTTAAAAAGATATAATCTTTTGTTCAGAAGTGCCAAAACAAAGAAGTACAAAATAACAGACGAATGAAAATGAACTAAGAGGCAACAAACACAAATCTTTACCAAGGAAACAAACCCATTGATAAGCTCAATACATGGATATGAACAAAGTGACCGACAAACAAAATTTATAAGCAAAATGCAAACTCAGATAAGAGCTTCAAACGAAAAATTAAAATGCCTGTGAAAGGGAAGTCTAGGGTGACTTTGGGGACTGGAGGTGGTTTGTTTTGGAGCTTTGTGCGGAGGTGGTGGCGGGGGTCGAGAGTGAAGAGGTTAAGGACATCAAAGCACAGTGCGTTCGCCTCCACCGTCACCTCTGCTGTCTCGGACAGCTTCGTCTTCTGCATCTCTTCAATTGACCCTAGTTTGAAGGCGAGGAGGAGAGACAGATGGAGGAGAGAGAAAGTGGATCTAGGGCACTCTATCTCCTCCATCGCTGAAGAGGATTTGGATTTCAGGGGATAAAGAATAGAAGCAAGGAGATTGAACGATTGAGAGAGGGTTTCATGGAGGGGGTGAGAGAGGGGTTTGACGATTGACAGAGCTCGGGAGAGGGGTTTTGTGGAGGGGGGAGAGGGAGAGGGGGTTAGGTTTCATTTTGTTTCATTTTTCTTTTGGACGCGATGTGGCTAGGGCGGGGTAGGAGGCACAACTAAACTTCAATAAATTCTAAAGTCGCTCACACAACAGAAACCTAACAAACTGTTGTAAGAGTGCACTACATAAAATCAAAATGCAAAAACATGGAGGGAAATATGCCGCCTACAGCATTTTGGCTCAAAACGTTGCCGCTTATGTTCCCATTTCACACAACAGAAAAGTACAACTTCTGTTGTCTAATTTCTACAGCTTGCACTAGGTTTACCTTGTGGAAGACATTCAAGCAATCTTCCTCAAAATTTGGCATCCAGTTTTCAATCACACAACGGAAATCCCAAACACCGTTGTATCAAGTAGCCCAAATTTCAGATTTCAAGAGGCAACCACGACTCCAAAGTGGAGGGAAATCTGCCGCTAAATTTTTTAAGACTCAGACGACAGACATTACTTAATTCCGTTGTGCTTGCCGCTAAATATTTTAAGACTCAGACGACAGACATTACTTAATTCCGTTGTGCAATGTAGTTCTAATAAAAAAGTTATCACTTTGTTGGCATTCACACAACAGAATCTAACAAGTACCATTGTGCAATAAAGCTTACTTAAACACACAACAGATGATTTTTGTTCCGTTGTGTGATTAACTTTTTGTAGTAGTGTTTTTACGTACCACATATGCACGCGCTCGGTTTAACGTCCTCTACCATTTTCATGAAGAAAATTTTCTCAAATTTTGATCCGAACAAAAAGAAATTTTGGTTACTTCCTGCCGGGGACAATTTGTAATTATAGTGGCTGGCATACTTTGTATTTTTATAAACGAGAGGTATTGAGATTATGCGCGCAAGAATGAGTAATGGTTGTGTGATAATAAACAATTGATTATTTCCTCATTATTGCTTACAAAGAGTTGCGCGATTGACCAGAGAAACGAAGGAAGAGGAATGCATCCCTTCGTTTATCGAGAGGTGGGTGCGCTTGACCCGACCGGCTTATATGATTTTTTTTTTTGGGTCTAATTATGCATCATTAAAAGAAACATTATGTCTAACTTACATAGTATTACCAATTTTAAGATTCGATATTTAAACAGAATGTATGTAATTATATATTTTTACGAACATTTTTCTTCATTGTCCCTTTAACAACTAATCAAAAACAACTTGTTTGAGAAACTCTGGAAATGAGAAGATTCTTGACCTATAAATTGCTTATTGCTTTCTATGGACCACCTCTGATCGTAATTTTCTTTGAATTATGTTTGCATTCCCACATAGTTTTGTTTTTTCCACTTTTGACTTCCATGTCACTGCAATGCCATTGTGAAAAGGACCAGGATTGAGAGGAAGACGACCACAATTGTGAAGTTTCAAACCACCGATTGCCATGGAGGACCAGGTGCATGATATAGTTGTACAACTACTTGACCAAATAAGTTCCAAGTTTTTGTTTCCAGTAGCAGACTTCAAGTCCAGCCCCAATGTACTGTTCACTGCATCCCCAAAATGATTTAGAAATATTCTTCCTAATTTACTGATGGTGGTTGGTCATAGTCTCTCTGGAGTGTTCCATGCGTAGAGTTGGCCCTGGTCAAACCCTAGCTAGTTTCATTTGATCTATAGAAAAGAAAATAATGATCAATACAAAAGAAAATCTCTCTCTCTCTCTCTCTCTTTCTCTCTCTCTCATAATGTGTCAATTTCGCTGATTGTATACTAGCATGAAGTTGGGCTTGTAGTTAAGCAGGTAATTTTTTAATTAGGTGGTTAATTTTTGGAAACTCAAAAGTCCAAGGTTAACATGTACTAATCCTTGTAAAGAAGTGGATGTAAAAGTAAAAATGGATTGGAATGGTCTACTCATTTCATTTCATAACCCCTTTATATAGAGAGAGAATTACCATGGAAAGAACAATTACAATGATGACATTAACTACTGATTGGTTCGTAATCCATGCTGATTGATGTTAATCCGTAATTGCTTGATTCCCTCTCCGTCAATCACTTTGACGAAGGCACACAATATGTTTTTCCTTTAACACTCCCCCTTGTGCCAATGCCTTAATGATAATCAATTTGGCTGAAAATTTGCAGAAATGATCTACACATTAGGACCTAAAAACTGAACGGTTAAGATGCCGAAATGTGATCGAAAAGTTGCTCTAATGCCCTATCCCTAAAAAGACCAAAAAAAAGGATCCCTCACTAGAAGGGCCCTATATACAACAATTTAAATACAATATATAAGTCATACGACTTTAGGAGGAAAATTGGTACAAGCCAACGTCTTTATAATTAAAATTGAAATTTTTATCTTAAGTCCACTCATATGATCCATCGATTGAATATTTACAAATGTGATGTAAAAAAATAAGCACGTTTCGCGGGTATCATTCCATCAGTTAACCAAGAAGACATACAAGTGACGACGGTTGACCATTTCAATTGGATTCAAAAATATGGTGTAATTGGCTAAATTTTTTTACCACATTCATAATTTATTGTAATAATCACATCCAACAGTTAGGTTTCTCATTTTCTTTGAATTGATAGAGGTTGCTCTTTGTAGTGTATGATATATAAATATAAGTTTATAAAAAAATTAGTATCTTTAAAGATTTATTTGTAAATAAAGCCCGCAACCAAAAACGTCATTTGGCGTTTTAGTATAGTGAGTGGCGTTTTCGCCATCAACATTTCCTTTAGGGATTGCAGTTCCATCTGCAGTCCCTCTTGTCTCTCTGTATGGAAAGAACAGTCCCAAGTCAATGGTTCCTTTTAGGTATCGAAAATGTTCTTGATACCATTCCAGTGATGCTGCGTTGGCGCTGAGCTAAATCTAGCTAACAAGTTCACTGAGAATGCAATGTATGGTCGAGTAAATTGGGCTAAGTACAATAATGCGCATATTGCACTTAGATAGGGAATTTCAGCTCCCAACACTTGTTCGTCATCTTCCTTTGGACGAAATGGATCTTTCATTACATCCAAACTTCGACCGATCATGGGAGTGCTAGCAGGATGTGCTTTGTCCATGTTATATCACCTGACTTTTGCACATATGCAGACTGGTGGATTAATATTCCATAAACTCGGTGTTCTAGTTCAAGACCTAGATAGAATCGAGTTTTCCCAAGATCCTTCATCTCAAATTCGGATTTCAAGTAGCTCGCGGTTTCTCTTATTTCATCAAGAGTACCAGTTATGACATATACTACTACAATTTGCAAATCCAAAACTTGTTTTCTTTATGAATACGCAGGGGCATAATTCATAGTTCTTATATCCCTTCCCAATCAAGTAGTCACTTAGACGGATATACCACATCCGTCTGGATTGTTTCAATCTGTAAAGTGAGCGTTTCAACTCAATTGCAAACGCACTCTGTGGTTTAGAGTCACTTGACTTGGGTAATGTAAGGCCATTAGGCACTTTTCATATATATATCTCTGAATCTAGATCCCCATAGAGATATGCAGTAACCACATCCATGAGCTGCATTTCCAGTCCTTCGGACGTACTCTCGTAATCCTTTGAGATTTCTTTGTTCTCTGGAATCATTTCAAACATCGGAGCGTCCTCCAGTATTGATTCATGGACATAACTATAATCAGAGACAATCTCATGAGAGGGATTCTATACATTGATGATTGGTTTGTGCCATACTCACCCTCTTCTTCCTTGGGTTAGTGTCAATCGAACCAAGTGGCCTTCCCCTCTTCCTTTGGGAGCCACGGCCTCAACCACACCTCCACTAAGTGTGGTTGCAGTGCCTCTATCTGCAGCACCGTGCGCCTTGTTGGGGACTTCTAACCTTGCAGGCACATTTGCAGCTGGTATATGTGATCTTGTCACTTTTGCGATATCAGTAAACG
>BDJD01003935.1:27375-40130 GCA_002564525.1 Rosa multiflora
TAATTAACGCTGATTAATTTGATTACGTAATTAAGGAAAATACAATTAATTACGTGTCATCAAGGCATTCCAAATTGAGAGAGACGCCGACACTATAAATACCCCCTCTCAAATCAAGAGAAGGACTTCAGCCAGAAAAGAGAAGGAAATACTCTCAAAATTCCTGAAGCCTCCCAAGCTCGTGTGAAGAACCCTCAAGCTGCCAAATAGCCGGTTCATCACCAACCTCAAGCCAAAGCACTCGTCACGTGTCGACTCTCGTGACTATCTTCCAACTCAAGATCAAGCGTCGAGCCCTTGAGTGAAATTCATCGTCGGAGATCGAATCAGAGGATTACCAAAGATTGTAACCCGCACTTGAATTAATAAATATATTATTTTTGTACACGTGTCTGTATCTTGTTTGCTTTCAGATTTTCGTGTTTACAAATATCCAAAGGAGATTGGAAGACGGTAGTGAATTGGTGATGAGGCGCTCATGCGCCAGTTAGAAGGTAATCCATAAGTCCCTACTACCTGATAACAAAAGGAAACACAACGTGAACCATTATTCCAGGGAAATTGTCAAACAGAAGCAAAGAGCCAGAAAGGCGAATAATAACTAATCCTAATTGTCTTCTCAATATTGCAATTCAAAAAAGATTCTACCAACCTCCAAATGAAATTGACATCTAATCCTAGTAGTAAAATAAGTCATCTATTATCTACATACCGCTATCGATACATGAGTACGGTCACCCTTTGGCCCTTCTCTAGCAAGCTCAAAGTCTGAGAGCTTCGGCTTAAAGTCCTCATCTAAAAGCACGTTGGAGGAATTAAAATCTCGATATATCACCTATTCAAACAATGCAAAGAAAAAAGGTTCAACAAAGTACATAAACAATTCATGTCTTCCAAAAAATAAAGAGTTACCATGTGAGGCAAGTCGGTAACTACCATCCTTAGACACTCTTCGGCATTTAGATATTGATGGCCAAAAGCAAAAATAGAAGATGACAGTTGTTTCAAGCTCACAAGCAGAGCTAGAGCAAGTCTATGATGTAGTATTATAAATTAACATTAAAGCACAGAAAGCACTTTTAAGATGTAAGAATTTAAATTTTTACCCTTAATTGCCTTCAGCTACAGCAATGGGAGAACAAGATCAGGGGACTAGTGTGTTGAAGTAAACAGGGAGCACCTATTAACGCACATAAATTACAGAATGATAATTTAGTTCCTGCTTCTTTTATATTACTCTCAAGTTTTATGTCCAATTTCGATTTGTACTAGATAGCAAAGAAGAGTGCAATGGCATTTGAAGGTTTTGAACTCAAGAACTCTTATACGATGTGACACAACCACAGGGTCCCAACAGCTAAAGTTTTGGAGTACAGAATATATTCAAGATAATGGAGGGTTACTGAAGTGACAGTGTCCACCAATGTATGTAACTGACGGCAACTATAGTAGTAGCACATACAATTTTTATTCCGAAACCAGAAATGTCACTATAAATGCAGCAAACAAGTAGAAGATGTATGACGTAATAAGTAGTTGCTACATCCTAGTCCTAGGTCTAATACTTCACTAGCTTAAGCAGGTCATTATACTGATTTGGTCACACATTGGTCAAATTCACATAGATGAGTCACATGTTCACATGATATGGTAGTTCTACATTCCAAACAAACTCAAAGGAAATACATGGTCACACATAGGTCAAATAAATGAAAACTATATTCACCTGAACTTCCAGTTCCTCGTGTAGATAAGCCAATCCTTGAGCAGCACCAAGCATTATTTGTAACCTCGTGATCCAAGGAAGAGGACTCAAAGCCCTGTTGAAAAGATGATCTTCTAAGCTTCTATAGGCATATATTCATATACCAATAGCCGTTGAATCCCTCTTTCTCCATTTATAGAGCAATATCCTGGATGCTTTACTAGATTTAGGTGGTTTACCACACCGAGAAATTGAACCTCTGCAAGCCGTGCTTTATGACCCTATATGAAAAGAGCAAAGAACCATAAGCTTGACAACTAAATAGATAAAAATGATACAAAGGCACACAATGTCTCCAAAATGGGTGTTTAAAAAAGGATAACTTTGAACTTAGAAGGATAACTTTGAACTTAGAGTTCAGTTAAATGTACGAGACTTTCTCAGCAGTTTAAAAGAGTAATGGGATGCATCTTCTACACAAGCCAATATCATCTCAAGGGCTTAATCATTACTTCTATCCATTCTCAAATATAAAGTACTCTTTCCACAAAATTTGACAATCTGTTCCAATTAATTCATGTTCTTGAGAGCAAAAGTCTCTTTCTTTAGTAACTGGCAAGAGCATTGTCAGACAAAGAACACTGCATAACATGTTTTCCAGCTGAGAGAAACAAGTCTATTTACCATTTGTTGTAGAGAATTGGAATTGTGTGTTTATTATTGATAATAGGAGCCCTTTATATAGGGAGTTACATGGTACGTAATCCGAATACAATTGAATACCTAGAACATTTTCCTATTACAACTATAAACCCTAGTTTGAAGAGACACACATTATGTCGACATCCTTCAACACTCCCCCTTGTGCCGCTCAAACTTGGTGATGACGCTTTGATTGTTGCCTCACTAAAAACCTTGCCAGGTAACAAAAATCCTGTGGGACAAAAATAACCCTAGTCGAAGGACAAAAAGAGCACAACACGTCCTTCACTCTTCGAGATCGAACATGTAGACATCATACCTCCCCCTGATGTCAATATCTCCCCCTGATTGCTACAATCATGGGAGTTCGGATAATTTTATCAATCCAATGCTCTTCACATGTTTCTCGAAGGTGGATTTAGGTAACGATTTAGTGAATAAGTTAGCTACATTATCCTCTGATCGGATTTGATTCACTTCAATCTTTAGAAGTGATTAATGTTGTTGCCGATTGTAAAAGAACTTAGGCGATATATGCTTGGTGTTGTTGCCCTTGATGAAACCTAATTACATTTGCTCAATTCATAAATGCATGTAGGTTCATCTGTGGTAGACTTCAAACCACAAGTTCCTCGAATATGTCTAATTACATACCTTAGCCATATGCATTCTCGTACGGCTTCATGTAGAGCGATAATCTCTGCATGATTTGAGGAAGTAGCAACAAGGGTCTTCTTTGTAGACCTCCAAGATATCGCAGTACTTCCTATGGTAAAGACATAACTCATTTGGGAGTGACCTTTGTGAGGGTCAGAGAGATACCCTGCATCAGCAAACATCACCATCGTTTTGGTGTAAGGGAGGAGGATGACGCCGGCCACCCTTGGCGGTGGCAGCTTTGCAGGTCATGGAGTCTTGGATGGCGCCTCTTGGGCTAATGAGATCCGTTCTCATTCTTCCATCATTCTTTTCTCTCTGCAGGGATAGAACAAGCCCATATCTATCATACATTTTAAGTAACGAAAGATTGTCTTTATACCAGTCCAATGACATTGCGTTGGCGCGGGGCTATATCTAGCCAACAAGTTCGTAACAATTTAGGTGTCCGATATTGTATTGTGATAAGTATAATAATGCGCCTATTGTACTCAGGTAAGCACTTTTGATATTAACACGTTTTCGTCATCATCCCTGGGACGAAATGGATCCCTCTTAGGGCTAAGACTACGGACGACCATGGGAGTGCATCTTTGACTTTATTAAAATGCAAAGCATTTATTGACACGGTTTCAAGTTCTAAATCTAGACAAAACTGTGTTCTCCCAAGGTCCTTCATCTCAAACTCGGATTTTAGGTGTTCAGCGGTTTCCCTTAGCTCTCAAGGGTTCCAATTATGTTTATCAACATAACTAGTGACAATTGCAAATCCAGAACTTGTCATGAAAACGCAGGGGCATAGTTTATCATATCCCTTCCCAATCAAATAGTCATTTTAGTGAGCGTTTCACCCTCATTGCAAACGAGCTCTGTGGTCAAGAGCCACTTGATTTGGGTAAATGGAGTCCATAAGAACCTTCATTATATTCCATATCTAGATCCCCATAGAGATACATAGTGACCACATTCGTAAGCTGCATGTTCAGTTATTCGGAAACTACCAAACTGACAAGGTAGTGGAGTGCAATGACATCCATTACGAGATAATATGTCTTCTTGTAGTCGATTGCAGGGCGTTTTGTGAGAAGCCTTGCGCCATAAGGCGAGATTATCATCTCTTTTTGTCATCACGCTATCTAACGAAGACCTATTAATGTCAACAAGTTTTATGTTAGGAGGTGTTGGCATCTCAGGCCCGAAATCCTTCCTCTTCGTTAGTGAATTCAATTCAACATGGATCGCATATTTCCATTTAGGCTAATTTTCTCTACGTTGGCATTCTTCAACTGAGCAAGGTTCGATGTCATTGGTCTCAATAATTCCATGTCCTCATGTACACTAGTGTAGTTTGTAGAGATCTCTATATTCTCAGGAATTGGTTCTAACATTGAGGCGTCCCCCAACGATGTCTCTTGGACATAACCACAATCCAGAATATTCTCATGAGACGGATTTTGAGTATCAATGATCAATGAATCAAGTTGTGCCAAACTCGCTCTCTTCCTAGGGCGAGAATCCATCGAACATATGAGTCTCATACGCTCTCTAGCAGAACCCATGTCATATGACTCCATTATGCCACCTTGTAGCGTCACCATACTACCATCCATGGTAGTGGTGCCGTACCCATCTCCTCTGGGTGGCACCATGTCCTCGTGTGGGGACATCAATCCTTGCAGACATGTTTGCAACAGGTATATGTGATCTCGTCACTTTTAGAGGATCAATATGAGACATAGTGGGGACAGACCACGACAGTTCCTGTGGTTCCTGTTGAACGTTGACGTTCTAATCTCCCCTAACGACGAAAAGACTGTCTCATCAAAGTGACAATCCACAAATCTAGCGATAAATTTATCGCCTGTTAAGGGTTCTAAGTAGCGGATAATGGTTGGAAAGTCATATCCAACATAAATGTCTAATCGTCTTTGAGAACCCATTTTGGTGCGATGTGGCGGCGCAATTGGCACATAAAATGCGTAAGTGTGAGACGTCAGGCTTATATCCAGTAACCAGCTAGGATGCAGAAAAGGGTTGAGTGGCAATAGGCCTCAGATGAATAAGCACAGCTGCATGTGCACAGCCCCAAGCAGAAACAGGGAGATTGGTGCGCATAACCAATGCTCTATCAACCATTTGAAGTCTTTTAATGGTAGCTTCTGCGAGACCATTTTGGGTGTGAACGTGAGGAACAGGGTGTTCAACCTCAATCCCAATGGGCATGCAATAATCATCAAACATTTTTGATGTAAACTCTCCAGCATTGTCAAGACGAATTGACTTATTCGGATTATCAGGGTGGTGAGCTCTTAATTTAATGATTTGTGCTAGGAGTTTAGCAAATGCAGCATTTCTTGTGGACCATAACATGATATGTGACCAGTGTGTCGATGCTTCAACCAACACCATAAAATATTTAAATTGTCTGCATGGTGGTTGAATAGGTCCACAAATTTTCCTTGCATTATGTGCAAAAAAATGGTGTGTATATATATATATATAATTGTCTTTGCATATGATGGTCTAGTATTTTTAACATTCTTAACGAGCAAGCTTAGCATAATGTGTTACTAAGCACAAGACCCTTATTCAGAAGGGGATGCCCGTGTGATAAGTTGAGGATACGATGCATCATACTTTGACCTGTGTGTCCCAAATGGTCATGCCATAGCAAGTAGTTTCTCGAATAAGTTAGCTTCTAGCTAACAGATTTCAATTTCTCTAATATACACTTCTGACCGCACATTCAGAGGTTATGAAAAGATATTACACTCATTTTTCTCAGTGGTTTCAACGTGATAACAGTTGGCTCGAATATCTTTAAAACTCAATAATGTTCTTTTAGAACCTGGAGAATATAAGGCCTCATTAATGGTAAGTTCAATACCATTGGACAACATAAAGTGAACTATGCCATAGCCCTCTATCAGGTTGCATTGGCTTGATGCAGTTGTCACAGAGGTATGAATAGGCAATAAGTTTGAAAATGTCTCCGATCTAGGAGTATGGTGTGCATAATAGCACTGTTAGCCACACAAAAAACTTCCCCACATAATATGCCTATTCATTTATTTAATTCAATAGATCACATGTATAAATAAATTTATTGAATTAAATATATTCGAACAAAACCACATTTCCATAATCCAAAATAATTGAAAAGCATAAATCACCAAAATCCGAAGACTGAAACATCATTCATTAGATATGGCACATGGGGCCAATCATACCCATGTCTTCGAGTTTCTAATCCTCGATATGTATAGTACTTGCCTGAAAATCCATGATCTCTAGTGTGGTTTCTATAGAAAATGACCCTTCAACAAAGTTGGTATTTAGAGTTCCGCGACTGGCGTAATACTCATCAACTGCTTTGGCTACCGCATAGCATGTGCGGGACCAACAGTCAATTCCTCCACATCGATAACAAAGATTATGTTAATTTTGGTGGCGGTGAGCTGGATCAGTGTTCCTTTCAACTTAGGCTTGCTGAGCTAGGGCATCACAATTCCCACCACATGGGCCTTGGCCATCTAGAGTTGGATTACGTGTGCCTTGGCCTCTTGGGCCTTGGCCACCTGACTGACTGTCATGTGGGTTATTTTCCTTCTACCAATCATGTCTTACTTCAAACAAAAAAATGGTCATTTGATGGTTAAAGAGCTCTTCCAGAGCGACCCAAATAGTCTGTGCATCCTCTTGATCGGATACTCAACTTGGAGTGCTTTCTGCATATGATTCTTTATGAAAATTATGGCACTTGCCTTAAAAGCCTTTCTGACAACATTATTAGCATTGATTATTGATCTCATCTTCTTTACAGTTAGGTGAATTTTTACATCTTGAGTCCGCTTTAGATAGTTTCTTTCGAAAACCCCCAAAGCAACAAAGTCAAGTTTGTTGAGATTTGGCATTTCTTTCAGGAAAGGAACAACTAATCTTAGTGCTTTGGGTAATATCGTCCATAAGCAACTAATAAGAACTTTAGGTTCTATAACATGGTATGAAAAGCTAGATTAAACATGTAAAATCTACTGGTTTTATCATGTGTGGTGAATTTATGAAGGAAACTTTAAGTTTCTTAAATGACATTATCGAAACTACAGGTTTGATTTATGTATGAACTACTGGTTCATTTAGAACTTCTAGTTCATTAGGTACCTGCATTTTCTACATGTACATATATTCTAATGCAAAAATTTAGACAAGTAACACAATAATACATAATTGAGCAGATCGAAATTATATCTCACAAATTGAAGAAATGGAAATCACAAATCAATTGAGATATTAATTGCACGCTACTATAACATATTAATTATCAGACAATTATGTGAATAAATGCTTCTAGCAATTAATTACACATATGAAATATGGTGAATTTATTTACAATCACTACCCCAAAAATGGCATCAGACAACAGTTTTGGACTGTCATCTGATGAGATTCGGCACTGTTGTTAAAGCATGTGTCGTCTGATGGGGGTGGTCAGACAACAGCATAAAACTGTCGTCTGAAGAAGGATAGCACGAGAGCTAATGTCTAAATGCCTGTTGTCCGAACTCCATAAAAGACAATAGTAGAAAATCATTACCGTTGTGGAATACAAATTAAGCCATCGAAAGATGAAGACTGGAGACTTGTGAGGACAAGTCAGAGAACATCACTTTTAGAACGTGTTGTCTCTATGAATCTTCAACATCCAAGAATAACTGAAAATACCATTATCTGTCCATATTTGATACAATAGCTTTCTCTAAAAAACCATTGTTTGAGTTTTTATTGGACAATGATTTTTGATGTTGTCTTGTTCTGCTAAAATGGCTCCAACAACAGTTTGTTATGTTAACTCCCTTGGACAATTATTTTTCCTTAGTTGAAAGTGGTCCGATAGTGACTCTTACGACATCTTTAGGAAAACATAAATCTATTGGATATTGCAAAAAGTAAGCATTCTTACATTAACCAAATGACGTATTGTAATAAAGATTTGTAATTAACAAATACTTTCCACATATTCTCACTTTACCTTCCTATTGAGACTATCTCAAAAGAACAAAACAACTTATGAGATATTAGAGGCTTGCACGAAGCTTCTAACTGAATTGATAGTACAGTTCCACCACAACTGTGGGGGTAATCAACGATTTTGGCCTACCATTGTGACGGTTCACCTTCGCCATAAGTACGCGGGTAATGACGATCGTAAATGCGGCGTTAACTACCGTTGTTAATACCACAATGAAGGAGGCTATTAAAGGCGGTCATAATAACATGGTATGATGACGTTATTAAAAAACGAGGAGTGATGACGTTATTTAATAACGTGGTTGGCATCATGGTGTTATTTAATGACGCGGTTGGCGTTATGGCATTATTAAATGACGCGGAGTTATGACGTTATTAAATTACGAGGAGTGATGGCGTTATTAAATAACACGGGTGGTGTTATGGCGTTATTGAATAATGCGGAGTGATGGCGTTATTGAATAATGCAGAGTGATGGTGTTATTAAATAACGTGAAATTATGGAGATAATAAGCATAGTTATCAAAACGATATTAAACGCCACTTATGGTGCAAGCTCTCCCTCACCTATAAATAGGGGGCGTACTGACCGGGTAAGACATCGAATTCCAATTCTCTCTACTCCACTACTAAGAAACGTACTGACTTAGGCATCAGAGAGTTTTCTGCATGTACCCCCCTCCTTCTCGAGCCGACGGTCAAACTTCAGGTCAACGCTCGAAGGAAGCCTCTTGATTGTTCACAGGTCAGCTCCCGCTCCAGTCCGCATTAATTGTTGGGTCAAACTCCTCTACGGAATTTTACACCTCCAATAAGTGGCCGTCTGTGGGAAGCACTTTTCCCTAAAAAGTGATGGCGGGAACTGCCCCTGACGGGATCCCATTTTTGTCACTGAGGACTGGAAGTGACAAAATTTTGCCCTACCAGCCCTCAAATGGGTCCATCCCAGACCCAATTAGTGTTATGAACTTGCCTCCCGTTGACGAGACGCAAAGGCTGAGACAAGAGCTCGAGCAACTCCGAAAGGAAAAGCAAAACCGCGAGGGCCCCCGACAGCAAAAACTTTAAAAAATTCTACAACTTGACAATGACTCATCAGATGACGACACTAGCGGTGACCATCCCCAAACCAACAACGTAATAGAAAATGCGGGTGCCAGCGGCGTCAGCGTCACCGGGGGAGTCTCTGGAGCGCCCCTCGTCGAGGGGATGAGAGACACATGGAATGGGGGGAGGGGGAAACGGCGGAGCCATACTAGGCCAATCCAAGAGAACACGTAATGAATCATGGCGCGAAAAGATGAAAAAAATGATTGTTGCATGCAAGCATGCCGGCCTCGAGAACTCGCCGCCAAAATCCCAAGAGACGTCGGTGAGTCTCCATTCACCAATGACATCCTCAATGCGGCGAAACCTCACAGGTTCATCACCCCCATTTTCCAAAAGTATGACGGAACTATCGATCCGGTAGACCACATCAAGGGGTACAAACAACATATGTCCATCGAGACAACCAATGAGAAACTGATGTGCAAACTTTTCCCTTTAAGCCTCACAGGGATCGCATCGACATGGTTCCAAGACCTCAAGTCCCAGTCAATCTCAGATTTCGAAACGTTGAGCCAAATCTTCATCTCTCAATATTTCTACAAACGCAAGCAAAAAAAGGACATGGCTACCTTATTCAACACTAAGCAAAAAGTAGGACAGAAAATCGAGTATTTCTTCAAGAGATTCAAGGCAGAGATGATGCACATCAATTGTGACCCTCAATGCGCGGCAATCGCCTTCCATGAAGGACTCTTCCCAGGTACACCCTTATATGAAAATCTATTACGCAACCCGCCAAGAGACATGGATGATATTATTATAAGGGTCGAGGGGGGGGAAAACCAGGTAACATAGACTGATGTTCTTCCTTTTAATAATCATTTGTTTGATTTTCACTTCCTTTAGTATTTGAAATGTATTTGTGGCCAGTAGCTAGAATAAATAAAATATTATTTGCTTAACTCGTGTGATTTAATGGTAAACCTTGCCCGCCGAACAAACGGGGATAGCTATAACCGAATCTCATTTCATAATAAATACATGAGGCCGGTGGCCAAAGTGTATGTGTGAGGTTGGTGGCCAAAAGGAATGTGTATGAGGTCGGTGGCCAAAATGTATGTGTGAGGCCGGTGGCCAAAAGGAATGTATGAGGCCGGTGGCCAAAATAATTAATATATTGTTTATTAGACTTGAAGGAAAATGGGGGCAACTCTGTGTCCCATACAAAAACTAATTCTTCACCTTGAGGGCAATCCATGAATTCATCATATATGGTTTGATTTCGAACTCTTGTTGCTCTGAGTAAATTTGTGTTTTTTCATTGTTATTGAACTTTTCTTAAGCGCTGGTTCTTGGAAAGAAAAATATTGATATATAGGCGACAGACTGTTACTCTTCCTATGTTTTTGAGAATGCAGCAAAGAAAAATATGGGGGCAATATGAGGAGTACAAGGACTAGTGATGAAGGAAAAGCAAGCCCTCGATAAGCCTTTAGTGAAAAAAAATGTCTTCGATGAGGAGGGCCTTCATCGAAGGAAAAACACCATAAATGAGGAAGATCTCTTGATGAGGAAATCTTGCAATAAAAGAAAAAACACCGTCAACGAAAAATCTCTCAACGACGAAAAGGAAAGCTCTTAACGAAAAACAATGCTATCGATGAGAAAAAAAATCTCTTTGCAAGGAAAAAGGCTCTCGACGAGGGAAAAAGCTATCGCTGAGGAGGCGAACTCTAAAGGATAAGTAAATTCGAAAAGCATTAAGTGTCACCTCGTTGAGGTGTCAAATCTTTTCGAGATTCAGGGTGATGGTGATAGCTGCATCAAGGCTAGGAGGAGTAGGAGATCATACGGATTTGAAAGAGGGAACCTCAGAGTTAGGCTAGGGTCGGGGTCGGGGCCAGATTTTAGAAATTTCCTCTTAGGATGAGTGTCCAAAGAGAAAATTTGGGGGCATTGTGGGGGTAGTCAACGATTTTGGCCTACCATTATGATGGTTCACCTTCGCCATAAGTACGTGGGTAATGACGATCGTAAATGTGGCGTTAACTACCGTTGTTAATACCACAATGAAGGAGGCTATTAAAGGCGGTCATGATGACGTTATTTAATAACGTGGCATGATGACGTTATTTAATAACGTGATTGGTATCATGGCGTTATTTAATGATGCGGTTGGCGTTATTTAATGACGCGGTTGGCGTTATTTAATGACACGGTTGGCGTTATGGCATTATTAAATGACGCGGAATGATGATGTTATTAAATAACGAGGAGAGATGACGTTATTAAATAACACGGGTGGAGTTATGGCGTTATTGAATAATGCGGAGTGATGGCTTTATTGAATAACGCAGAGTGATGGCGTTATTAAATAACGCGAAATTATGGCAATAATAAGCACAGTTATCAAAACGATATTAAACACCACTTATTGTGCAAGCTCTCCCTCATCTATAAATAGAGGGCATATTGACGAGGTAAGACATCGAATTCCAATTCTCTCTACTCCACTACTAAGAAACGTACTAACTTAAGCATCAGAGAGTTTTCTGCAGGTACCCCCCTCCTCCTTGAGCCAACGGTCAAACTTCAGGTCAACGTTCGAAGGAAGCCTCTCGATTGTTCCCAGGTCAGCTCCCGCTCCAGTCCGCATTAATTGTTGGGTCAAACTCCTCTACGGAATTTTTCACCTCCAACAACAACTAACTGAAGCTTGAGGCATTGCAGGGAGGATCCGAGATGGATTTGTAGCAGGAACTGGTTCTACAGCTGCACAGCTTCCAGTGGCAGGCCTATAAAAGAGAATTGGACACTCATAAGTGATTCAACATAGTTCAAAATATTAGTGTATACATATACCAAATTGGTGGCTTATCAAAACAAATGCCACTTAACGCTAAAATATATTGATACCATTTGTACAGTGCAGTTCTTACAAGGCAGTTATAGACTAGAATTAGATACCTCAAAGTAAATAACTTACATTCTCAACCCCATTGTCATCATCATCCTCTGATTCTGACTGATTCATGATGCGCCTGAAAGCAAGCGCACAATTTAACCCTGAAAATATCGTTAGTAGTATAAGCAATAGGGATCGTTCTATTCCGGGGATTGAGGGTACACCTGTAATTGTGTAACAAATAAAGAAAAGTATTATTTACAAAAATAAAATAAAGAATAAATATATACAAGTGAACAAAAATAAGGGGGCTAGAAAGCTAGTCAATCATACATGTTCAACGCAAGAAGTTCAAGGAAAGGCTATCAACTCAAGTGTACAACTTAGTATGAATAAGTTCACCTAATTGCAATCCTCTTCAATTGAATTCGATTTTTGTCCAAAACCTTTACTACTTTGATTCAAGTTTACACAAAACGAAAAGTCGATTTCATGTTCTTAAACCTAGCACCATTCATATCAAAACCCTAAGTGTTTCGAACCACATAAGATTAAAATACAAAAGATATCTATAAAGCAAATTCAATCGAACAAACACACATAAGCAACTTTGGAATCACAACATAGGAATCGAAATTCTTTATTTAAACATAGAAGTTGGGTTTAAACTTTACCCTAAACATTATTGTTAACTAGAAACAAGTTCAT
>BDJD01003935.1:40280-60951 GCA_002564525.1 Rosa multiflora
GTTCATATGAATTCAAACAAGGAAAACAAAAGATCATTACAAGGAAAAAGAATGAATTACACCGTGAGGGGAGATGGAGATGGAGAGCTTGAACGCTGGAATCTTGAATCTTGGAAGCAAGTCTTCAAGGTGGACGATGGAGGCTATGTCCTCACGGCTTCTTCTTCTTCTCCCTTGCTTGAAACGTTGAATGCACTAGAGGATGGAGAGAAAATGGAAAGGAAATGGAGAGACAAAGGAAGGGAGTGGATGATGAAGAGCTTGAGACATTGATCTTGAATCTTTAAAGCAAGACTTCACTATCACGGCACAAGGTGGATGATGACGGCTAGGAGGCTTCATGGCTTCTTCTTCTCTTCTTCTCTTTGCTTAAAAATGCAGAAACTTAAAACTAGAGAATGGAGAGAAAAATGGAAAGGAAATGGAGAGACAAAGAAGATGAGATGGATGAAGGAATTGGTCTTTTGAGAGTGAGAGGAGAAGTGTATTTATAGCCCAAAAAATGATGAATGGAGGGTGGAGATGAACATAAATGAAGGGCTAGATATGTTAGACAAATTTGTAAAAAAAATCTTCCCACTTGTTTATCACTTGTTCAACTTGAATTGATTTTCCTCCTCAAGATTTTCCACTTGCTTGCAACTTTGATATCTTTTTCTCAATTAGGAATGATTTTCCTCTCCAAGTTTGACAAAGGTTGTTAGCAGATTTGGAGGTGAATTTCTACCCCTTTATTCCTTTAATTATTTCTCCATCAAAACTTCATATTGGGCCTCCGATTTCTTCATATCAAATGTTCCTCTATGAGTGTAGATCATCTTGAAAAATTTTCAGAGCTTCAATCCATGTGGTTGGGCCGGAAATGCTGCTGGACCTCTTACAGGTCCAGTTTTCCGGTTTTGCTTCTGTAGAAAATTGGGCTGATTGTTTGAAGGCCTTCCACTCATATTTTTCTCTGGCACTCTTCATAAGAAATGATCCTTTGGGTGTCTAGAATGGATCTAGAAGGTTTCAGCTCATTTGAAGTTCATTTGGTCAGGCGGCCGCTCCTTCTTCTTTGCTTGGCTCTGATTCTCCTAGCCGGAGTAAGAAAATATTCAAGGTTGACTTTTTAGTGCATTTTCATTCTTCTCCATCATTTCTAGGTAATTATGGACGTAACACTCATTTCTTCTTCATCTACTCCAATGTACCTAAAAATAGAAATTAAGTTAAAAAACGATTCGTTAAGGAATAACTAAGCAAAATGTGAGGAATTAACATTTAAAATATCACATTAAAATGCGCCTATCAATTCAGGCGCCCAAGAAGCTTCTTTAACTCTTTACCAGATATGCTCAGTCCTCAATCTTCATCATTGTTATAATCTTCATCATCATTCTGCATAAAAGATACAAAAAATGCTCATAAAATTGTAATATGCACACGCTGTATCACTGTAGCACCATATACATTGTGGAAATAGCATATAGAAGTGAAACCATAGTAAGGAAATCAGCAAGCAATATAATTTAATACGAATAATCTACATAAAGTAAAGCTCAAACTTTAACACATGTATAATAGCACAAGGTAGGCATTATCAACATGACAACATGCATAGTGAAAATAGAAGCTTCAGTTTGCTACTAATATTATCTTAATCAAAATAGGTCTTGTAGCAGTCAACATCACTGAGAAGTCAAGACCAATTTGAAGTTACATGTCAAACTATTACTTAGCTTTTATTTTCAATAAAGGCACCTCTTGGGCTGATACCATTTGCTTAATTCCAATCAAAAACCTAGAAGGATTCCACGGAAGCCAGAAAGAGGCATATATCTACCATAAATGAACCAAATGAGTGCCATAACTAGGATAATATAGAAAAGGGATTAAAAAAAAAAAAGGGCTGGCATATGTACTAGGTTTCTGGTGAAAGAAGGCTAGAAAATAAAAGGTCGACTTACGCATGTTGAAAGAAGAAAGAGGACTGAGATAGTTCAAATAGAATATGCAAATATCAATTATAGAACAAGATTATTTGCTCTGAGTGAATGTACCAATCTGCATTCAGAAAGATGAAAGATAAAAAGATGATGTTGTAGGTACAAAAATTGTAGATTGGAATAGTTTCAAAACGCAAGCTATTTCTTACAAGTGTTTGTCCCTGCTTGCTTAAGAATGTTGCTGACATAGAAACGAACCCCATTGATTCAAGTAACACATGTACGTCAACCATAGTGTTTGTATCTGTACATCTATATACAAGCAATAGACAAGCAATAGAGTATGCATGTACTGTACCTAGATATGCAATGCTTTCCATTTCGATCATATGCATCTCTTTGCGGTGGATCACTCAAAACTTGGTAGGATTTCCCCAAGTACCTGGTACATTAAGATTTGGGAAATTCGTTCAAACGGTGTCTGAACTTTTCCAGACTATTAATTTTCATACCTATACTTTGAAAAATGTCATAATGGTACCTGAAGTTTTGGCCCCGACCCAATATTCATACCTAGGAACAGTAAAACGGTTGACTCCGTTGAACAGTACCAGAAAAGTATGCCAATAACTACCATGCCCAATACGAGATTCAAATACCAATATCAACATGGTATACCTAGATCTAAATATTCATATACCCGTATCCAGAAGAACTCAGGAAGATCGGCGTACGATGCCAGACCACCGCCAACAGCCGTGCTCAGACCCATACTTGATCGGAACTCGACCTTCATCTACATCGACGACCTGAATTCGGAATCGTCCTCCGACACCCCAGAACCTGACTTAGGGTCCCGCGTCAAGGCTGTCTAGCAGATTGCCCAAACTACGACATCCCGTTTTGACAGAGATCGGAATCGCTTCGCCATTCCATTTCCGACAGAGATCGGACCCAGACTTGACTCAAAGTGGAATTACCAAAATTTCAGATTCCTTTGCTATCAGACTCGTCGGATTCCAACCTAAAGCATTGAAATTTCCTTGTGCATCCACCCGAATAATCTCCATGATTCCAATTATCTGGTGAACTAGGCTTAAAACCAAGCAAACTCTTGCAAACCAAACCATTTTTGCTGTTATAGCTACCAAAATTTCCACATGCATCTACCCGACTTTTCTTTCCTTCTTCTCTGTTGTCTTCTCCCAAACGCATCAAAAAAAGAAAAATTGAAATTGATTTCAGCTGCAAATAATTGAATTTGATTTTTTGGATTGTGGGTTTTGGGATTTTTGATTGAAATCGAAGCAGAGAAGATGCTGGAGAAGATCGCGTTGCCGGCGAAGCCATCACTGAGAGGGAATAATTGGGTGGTTGACGCCTCACATTGTGGATTCGATCTGTAATAGCGAATTCCAACATATCTTCTAGTACCAGAGCTTCTGTTAGGAGTAAATAACCCGAGTTCAATTTTTTCTCCTGATAGAAAACTGAGGTAGGTAGCTGAGTTCTGCGGCTCTCAACTGAGGTAAGACGAAGACCTTTGACTTCGAGGTCTGGGGGGCAATATTTGAACCCAACGGTAGTTATTGACATACTTTTCTGGTGCTGTTCAACGGAGTCAACCGTTTTACTGTTCCTAGGTATGAATATTGGGTCGGGCTTAAATCGTCAGGTACCATTTTGATATTTTTCAAAGTATAGGTATGAAAATTAATAGTCTGGAAAAGTTCAGACACTGTTTAGAAGATTTTCCCTTGAGAATACCTGAAGTTCCAGATTTACCCCTCAAAATTTAACGCCGTTGACGAGTTTACTGTTGCTAGGTACGGAAATTGGGTCGGGGCCAAAACTTCAGGTACCATTATGACATTTTTCAAAGTATAGGTATGAAAATTAATAGTCTGGAAAAGTTCAGATACTGTTTGGACGAATTTCCCTTAAGATTTCCATCATGATATGGTAACAGAACAATCATACAAAGAGAGAAAATCAATGCATCCGTATGAATAAAGAAACTCATCTACGACCAAGAGGAATGGCAGGCATGCTTATTTTTAATTATCAAAACGAATTAAATTGATTTCGGCCAAAACCCAACGATCAGCAGAGCGTAAGTAGATATTGGAGAGATGAACAAAAAGATATGCAACAATAGAGCTTTAGGTTTTTACATGGGATCCAACAAGTGCAAATGTGTGGACCGGAGCTCTTTCAAATTCCCTAAGAAACAAAAATCAGTTCACAGACCTCAAGAAATTGGGAAAATATAACCAAAAGAGAATCAGAGTAAACAATCTCTACGGAGCAGACGAGCACTTTCTCGACGACGAAGTTGATTCTCAGGCTATGGTCGGTGTCGGTGTCCTCAGTGCCAGTGCCCAAGTTGGGAAATTGGATTTGGAGATACCCAAGCCTGCAATTCGGAAGCCTCTTGCTTGATACCCTCAAAAGAGTATTTGCATAATCCAAAGAAAACCCAAAATCAAAAGAAACCCAAAATCAATTTTAGAAACCCCAATTTGGTTTGACCCATTACCTACAAAAACCATACAAATTGAAAAGGAGAGAAGGATTACCTATTTGTGCTAAGCGAATATGCTTTGCTCGGATTTCGATTTGAGCATCTTCTTTTGGATAGCAGTAGATCTAGTTTTGCCGCGGTGGAAGGAGGTCTACAGGTTGGTAGGATTTTTGATGGAGGGAATGCCGTCATTGGGTTTCGCGTAATCTATGGTGCCCATTGGACTGCCTTTGATTAGGTTTCAGTTGGAATCAGAAGCTTTTTGAGGGAGATAGAGACCGAGCAATGAAAATTGAATCAAGAAGAAGGGGGAAAATTTAAGTTTTGACCTAAAAACAGGCGGGGAAGCATAAATTTAACATAGAGAAAACTAGGACAACATAAATTTAAAGCTATTGTTTAAAGGAAAGTCACACAACATATTAAAGCAGCAAAAAATGACTGTTGTTTGAAGACATTGTTTGAAGGTGAGTTGCAGAACAGAATAAAGCAACAATAAACAACTGTTGACTGAATTAAAATAGCCAGACAACATCAAAATACATGCATTGCCTAAATAGTATTTGCACAACAAACACACAATAACTGTTGTCTGAAACTGAAACTGGGACAACAGCAAATTAATAATTGTTGTCTGAAGTAGATCATGAGACAACAGTAAGGGAAATTCTGTTGTGCCTCTACAAAATGGGGACAACATCACACTTACCCAATAAGAAGTATTTTCTAATGCTATCATACACAATATAATTACTCTTGCTGTCGTCCCAAAGAATCAGACGATAGTTAAAAATTTCGCTGTTGTCTGATGCCATTATTGTTATAGTGAATAGCCATAATGCATGCACGTTGTCTGGGTTCAAATCTCAGCATAATCAAATCATTTTTCCTTTTATTTGGTTCTGTTGGACCAAAGAAAGAGTGAGCTTGATACTAAAGCCTACAGGGCTTAGCTGCGAGCTCGTGACCCAGGCTTTCATGCACCAGTCAAATAGTGTGTGAGGCCTGTTTGGCTACTAGGTCCTGCGGTGGGAAAATTGGTCTGCTGGGCTCAAGCTAGTCTGCTAAGGAATGAAAAGTTATTACTCAATCCTTTCGGTAATTCCAATTGAATACGACCAGGTAAGGAAGGATGAGGTTTAGGTGGAGCGAGGCTCACTTAAGTACACAGCCTCAATCTGAACCTTACCTAGACATCGCATCCAACTAGATGAGCCTAGTTTGAGAAGATTCATAACCTTTGTCATGGCAACACATAGCGAGCTTCTATTCTGGCCTTGTAACTTGGGCCTAAGCTTCTGGCTCGAGTTTGTTGTTATGACTTTAGGCTTGATTTGAGCTTCTGACTCAACCACATTTAATATTCACAATTATAACATAACCAAATTCAATATATGTTATTACATCATAACGGAAAGAAATTAATGTGGGGGTTATGTACCTAAGGAAATGGGTTCAAATCCCATTAATGCTTTTGGCATTTCGTATAGGTAATAAATTGGGCAAATGCTTCTGGCATAACGCTTATGTAATAATCGCGTAATAATTTAGCCCATAATGCTTCTAGCATAAGGAATTATAATGACATAATTCAAATTTATGTAACCAAAAAATTAAGTCCATAATGCTTCAACAAAAATCACAAAAACGTGATTGCAGCATCTACTGAATAGCAGTCGAAAAACAAACCAAAAACCCAACCAAACCAACCCAGAAAAATACGAAAATTTACACAGGTACACAAAACACATAAGGGCTCTAGCATACAAAATTTGGTGAGTTTTGGAGTTGAATTACTATTTTAAATAAATACGGGAACACAGAAAACAGAAGGTAAAATGAAACAGCAAAATCTGTTTTTGCTTGGAAAAACCTACTTGGTTGTAGAGCTGGTAGAGTGACGTTGATTGAATGATGAACTGCCTCTTCTCGGCAATCCAAGAGTTATTCACCTCTTTTGTTTTCAATCTGCAATCCGAATCCTAGAGCTATTCGTGCTGATAACGTCTTGTAAAACGAACATAAAAGAACTTGAGAGAGGGAGAGAGTTTAGATGCAGGAATGGAGTGTGTAGTATGTTGTGTATTTTCTTCTCCCAATAGAAGGGTTTGTAAACTAGTGTGAAAGCCATAACAATAAGTCTATTGTTATGGCTGCATTAATTACAAAGGATTATGTCAAGAATGTCAAGATCTTGCTGCAACTTCACATGGTTTCTGCTGCTCTACTTGCTGCTACTTCACATGGCTTCATGAAATACAAGTCAACACATCACCCCATATCTATTTACATAATAATTTACAACAAGGAAGAGGTTTTACAAATTTCTCAATTTTAAAGGACGAGAGTTTTGGGGTTTAAGGGCTTTGGGCTCCAGTTGAGGGCTTAGCCTAGGTACAAAACCACGAGATAATCAAATAGGAAAGAAACATAGAATGATTGTACAAAACCACGTGATAATCAACGAAGAAAAAAGCAATTTCCAAATTAATTATGCCGATCAAGTCAGTCAATGAAGCAACTCCATTGCAGTTTCCACGATTATACATGTGTAGTTTCCAAAATCCGTTTGCTTCAACTATATATAGTTCACTTTGCAGGTTGCATATCATCTTCATAATCATGTTTTTCAGAATAATGAGTGGTGGGTCTATGCATTTTGGTTTGGTTGGGCTTGTGTGCCTAGCCATTGCCTCTGCTATTTGTTGTTCCAGTGTTGGAAGCTCCAACAACATCATGTGCTTGGAGAGTGAAAGGCATGCTCTTCTCCGGTTCAAACAAGGCCTTGTGGATGACTCCAATGCTCTTGCCTCTTGGAAAAGTGAGAAAGATTGCTGCAAGTGGAGAGGAATAGCGTGCAACAACCAAACAGGTCATGTCACCAGTCTTGATTTCTCCTTTCGTGTTAATCCATATTTCAATTCTAGTGAAGTTCCTTTAAGAGGTGAAATTAGTCCGTCACTACTTGAATTGCCATATCTAAATTACTTGGACCTCAGTTATAATGATTTTGGAGGAATGATCATTCCCAAGTTCATTGGCTCTTTGAGTCAATTGAAAGAACTCAAACTTGCACAAGCCAATTTCAGTGGACCTGCTCCTCCCTAACTTGGAAACCTCTCTAATTTGCACACTCTTTATCTTTTCGGGAACGAATATGTTCGTTCAGAAAATCTTGAATGGTTATCTCATCTTTCTTCCTTGAGAAACCTAAACATCACGTCTAAAGCTATGAATTGGCCACAATCTTTAAGCAGGCTCACTTCACTTACCGAGCTTGAGTTAATTTGGTGTGATGTTCCTGATGTCAATCTAAGATCACTTTCCTTTATTAATTCTTCCACCTCTCTTCAAGTTCTTCACCTCTCTAACAATCATCTTAATTCTTCAATATTTTATTGGATAGCCAATGTCAGCAGCAACTTTGTCCATATTGATCTCTATTCCAACAATCTTGATAGTGTTGGCAGCTGAGATGAGCTAGGGTTTACAAAGATCACACAGAAATTGAGAGAGAAGAGTCGAGAGAAAGATTAGGAGCTACACTTCAATTAACCAAGCTTTCGTTACAGGAAAATGAGAGAGCTCAGCTATTTATACTACATAGCTAACTAACTAACTAATATAGCTGGAAAGAATGGAAATCCTATTAAGGTTCCAAATCCTATTAAGCTTCATAATCCTATTAAGCTTTACAATCCTATTAAGCTTCACAGATTCTATTAAGCTTCCAAATCCTATTAAGTCTAATAACATATTCTGTTAAAAGGACTAACAGCAAGGTCAACACGATTTTACATCATGGTCAACACCCTCCCTCAAGCTCAGCTAGGGTGACTAGTCTGAGATTGACACAGTGAGTTCGAAATATAGGTGAGGCTAACCCCTTTGTCAGTACATCTGCAGTTTGTTCTGTAGTGGAAACATACTCAAGACGAAGATCATTGTGTTGAACTCGTTCACGGACAAAATGAAAATCATTGTCCAAATGCTTGATCTTAGAATGGAACACTGGATTGGATGCCAATGCTAGAGCAGACAAGTTGTCACACTTAAGCAAAGGAGCACAAGGAACTCGAATCTTCAAATCACACAGAAGATGTCTAAGCCAACTAATTTCAGCTGCAGTATTGGCCAGACTCCTATACTCTGACTCAGTAGAACTTCTGGAGACACTACCTTGTTTCTTAGACTGCCAAGACACAGGACATAGTCCAAGATAGACAACAAAGCCAGTAGTAGATCGTTTCTGTATCACTTCTCCAGCCCAATCAGCATCACAAAATGCCTTGATATTCACAGCATCATGCAAAGCACCACAAGAACTATAAAGATACCCTTATCAAGTGTTCCCTTCAAGTATCTTAAAATTCGTTTAACAGCAGCATAATGTATATCTGTAGGGCTTGTCATGAACTGACATACAGTATTAACTGCATATGCTAGGTCTGGACGAGTGAAAGTTAAGTATTGTAAAGCTCCTACTATCCTCCTGTACATAGTGGGGTCCTTAAGAAGAGTACCTTGATTTGATGTCATCTGAGAGTGAGGAAGACAAGGTGAGGTGCAAGACCTAATAGACTCCATTCCTGTTTTAGCAAGCAAATCTCTGGCATACTTAGATTGACTAAGTAAGATGCCTTGTCGAACTTTGGTGACTTCTAAACCAAGGAAATATGACAATGAACCAAGATCCTTCATGTCAAACACCATGCTTAACTCAGAGATGACTTCATGAATACCAGCAGTATCTGAACCAGTAATGACTATATCATCCACATATAGTAATAATGCAACCAGTCCTGCAGATGAATGTCTAACAAACAAGCTTGGATCAGAGTGAGAAAACTGAAAACCTAAGCTTGGTAGAAAACTGGTAAATTTCTCATTCCAAGCTCCTGGAGCTTGTTTCAAACCATAAAGAGATTTTCGTAGTAAGCAGACATGATTGGGATATTGAGGATCAACAAAACCTTGCGGCTGAGACATATAGACTTCTTCTTTTAGTTACCCATGCAGAAAAGCATTCTTGACATCTAACTGCCTCAATTCCCAACCATTCATAGCAGCAAGTGCAAGTAAAACTCTCACAGTACTATGTCTAACCACAGAACTAAAAGTTTCCTCATAATCTAGCCCCTTAGCTTGACTAAATCCTTGAGCTACTAATCTTGCTTTATATCTAGAAATACTGCCATCAGGATTTTTCTTGATTTTGTATATCCATTTGCTGCCTACAATATTTCTATTTTGTGGACAGGGAACAAGAGTCCATGTACCTTGCTTCTGTAAAGCCTCAATCTCTTCCAACATTGCTTGATCCCACTCACTCTTACCAAAAGCTGCTCTAAATGATTTTGGTTCAACAATTTCACTTATATCAAACACAGTAGTAAATCCACTAAAGAATGGAAGCTCAGTGTATAGTTTTTGTTGAGCAACTGCAGAATAACAGTAAAAGTCCTCAAAACTTTTCTTCTTGGCAATCCCATTCTTGGCCCTAGTCATCATGGAGTGGTCATTATAGTTTTGGTGAACAATGAAATTAAGTTCTTGAGGAAGATTATGATCTAGATTTCCACCAAACTGCAAAGCATTCACTTCATCATTATTAAGTGCATAAATATCACCTGTCACAGTATCTGTAGACTCAACATTGTTCATTGTATGATGAGGGACTTCTTCAGCAATACCAGGACTAATCTCAGTAGGCTCAACCATTTGATTCACATTATCAGCATCAGTGAGATTTTCACTTGTACTCTTAGGGACATCAACATCTGAATGACTATAATTATCAAAACCTACAGAGTCATTACCAGAATTATTTTCTTCTACTTCATGAATTCCTGCTACATCTTCAAGGTCATGAGTGTCATTATTAGATTCATGAACGCATATATTTTCTGCACAAGTTGTCCTATCAGCATCAGTAGTGGCCACATAGTCTGTGTTAGCACCATTGCTAGAAAAGGGCAGGCCTGCTGTTGAAGTAGATGTATTGATACTAAGAGTAGTATCTAAATTTTCATTTTGTAATGCTGAAGTAGATGGGACAGGCACCCAGGGATGAAGAGTAGTGAGTGAGGAAGAAGATGGAAAGAAAGTAACAGGATCAATGGGAGATGGCTCAGGTGGAGATGAAGAAAGAAAGGGAAAAACATTCTCATCATGAATGACATGCCTAGACATCCAAAGTTTATTTCTAGAAATACTATAGCAGAAGACTCCTTTGTATCCTAGAGCATATCCTAAAAAGACACACTGTGTGGTTCTAGGATCTAACTTGTCATGAGCATAAGGTCGGAGATAGGGATAGCAAGAAGAACCAAAGATTTTCAGCTGAGAGATATCTGGAGGTTTATGAAATAGAAGCTCATATGGTGATGACATGTTTAAGGATTTGCTAGGCATTCTGTTTATAAGATAGCAAGAATGAGCAACACTATGGAACCAAAACTGTTTAGGGACACCAGCTGTAGATAACAATGATATTGCAGTTTCTACTATATGTCTATTTTTTCTCTCAGCAACTCCATTTTGCTGAGGAGTGTGAGGACAAGTGATTTGATGTAAAATGCCTTTGGATGAGAGAAAATTATGAAAAGCTTTACTATTGAATTCACCACCACCATCTGTTTGAAATTGCTTAATTGTAGAACTGAACTGAGTTTCCACAAAGGCACAAAAATGCACAAATTTGGCAAGAACATCAGATTTATTAGTAAGTGGAAAAATCCACACAAACTTGGTACAATCATCTATGAAAGTAACATAGTATCTATATCCCTCAATGGATAAGTATGGAGCTAGTCCCCATACATCAGAATGCACATTGGTAAAGGGCACAGATGTTGTTGTCACAGAATCACTAAAAGGAAGTCTGTGCATCTTGCCTTCTAAACAATAAGAACACAAAGACCTAGAGGCTGAACTAGGTTCTTTTATTTATGAACTAGACAACATTTTAGACATGACAGGTTGAGAAGGATGACCTAATCTTTGATGCCATACTGGAAATGATGAGGATGAGCTGACAAAAGCAGATGGAGATGGCTGGGATATGGATGATACTGGTGGAGACTTGAAGAGAAATAAACCTTCCTCACTACTCTTTCCTTGATAGAGAACTGTTTTGGATGCCTTGTCCTGCACAGCAATATTAGCTTCATCAAGAGTTATAAAACAACCATTTTCTCTGCATAGTTTGGTGAAAGATAACAAATTCATAGCTAAGTCTGGAACATGCAGAACTTGTTTCAATTGTAAGACATGATCAGCAGGTTTAATGCAACTAGAGCCAGTGTGTGCCACATTCAAACCTGTACCATTACCAATGGTTATCTTGTTGTCAGAAGAATATGGTTGAGCAATTGTGAGATTTCTCAGTTCTGAAGTCATGTGGTGAGTTGCTCCAGAGTCTCCTATCCAAATTTCACTGTTTGAATGAGTGTTTGATGGAGCAGCCAAGTTATTGGATGAAGAAGCACCACTGCTAGGATGAAAACCACCAGGAAAACAAGAGCTGGATGATCCATTAGATACCACACATCCTCCTCCTTGAGTTTGATGAAACACACCATTAACACTACATGTTGATTGAGCAGTTAGAGCAGCCAGAGAAGCAGGAGGATCATAACCTTGATAAGCAAAGTTGGTTCTATGAGAACAGTTCAAAGCACCATGTCCTTTGAGGCCACATATTTGGCAGGTGGGAATAGACAAAGATGGATGTCCCTCAGGAACATTAGTTCTGTAAAAACAGTTAGCAGTTGTGTGACCTTTCTTAGAACAAATTTGACATTCAGGAGATGGTACAATGCTTGAAGGCCTGAATTGTGACTGAGAAGTTTGTTGAGGTTTGTAGTCAGGGTTCTGATAGCAAGTACTTGTAAGATGACCATGTTTGCCACATATTTGGCATTTATGAACACGAAAGCATGTGTCCACAGTATGACCCTTTTTACCACATACAGAGCACTCAACACCATTCCCATTATATTTAACATCTTTATTTTTCCCTCCACCCTTGTTATCCCAACCTCTACTACTTCCATCTCTTTCTCCAGTCCTTGTCTCACCTTCTTGAGCTAACATAGCACTCATGGTAGACAAAAGAGAAAAACTTCCTTCAAGTCTTCTTTCTGCAGCAAGCAATTGAGACCTCAAATCTCGAAGAGAAATAGGTGTTTCTCTGCCTTCAACAACAGTTCTAACAGTGGAGTATTCATCAGGGAGACCATTCAAGATGACAATGATAATGTCTTCATCTGGAATAGAAACTCCTACTGATAAGAGCTGATCTCAAGCATTCTTAACACGTTGCAGATACTTCTCAATTGTCTCACTCCCCTTGCGAAGTGTTTGTAACTCAGTTTTAAGCTGCATTATACTCACTCTTGACACAGCAGAAAAACGTTCTTGAAGAGCAATCCAAGCTTGTCTAGAAGTTTTGCAACCTATTATCACATCTACAATATCTTCATCCAAAGTGGCCATGAGTAGGCTAAGAAGAGCCATGTCTGTCTGCTTCCATGCTCTATAGGCTGTAGTTTCTTCCTTAGTGACTTCACCTTCAGAAGTAAGAACATATCGAGGAGGGGCAACTTCTGAGCCATCATAAAAACCAAACAATCCATTTCCAGCAAGTGTAGACTGGAACTGAAAACTCCATTTGATGAAGTTTCTTTCTCCAAGTCGCATAGTTATGATACTCAGTAAAGAATGAACATCAGAGTGAGAAAGACTAGGAGTAGTTACACCTTGAGGAGCCATCTGTAACCTTTATGTTTTACTGCAAAGAGATCTTACTGAATAAAGTTCTGTTTGTAGTAACTTCCAGCAGTACACTTCAAGAACAGTATTACTTGAATCAAAGAAACTCAGAATCACACACAATAGAGAGAAATCAGCTCAAAATTTACTTTACTCACTAATTGCTTCAATTTCGACACAGATATCACATATGGATAGCAGTTTTGCTCTATAATCTTGAAGTATGCACAGTTTGCAGTGAGATTTTGCTCGAGAATTGTTCTATAGGCTTCAATTTTACTCTGATTTGCTCTATATACTCCAAATTTGCTATAAGGCTAAAATACACAAAGATTTTGCTCAAGAATTGCTCTAAATGTTCCAAGTTTACTCCGATTTACTTTGATTTACTCTAGATACCTCAAATTTTTACTAGAAAGCTCAAACTCATAAAGTTCATAGTCCTAAGAAACAAGATCAAGATCGAATCACCTGAGGAGAAGATGAAGACCAAAACCAAGCTTCGATGAAGATCAAAGCCACAAATCCAAGAGTTGAAGATGAAGATGATCAAACTGCAACTCGCACCAGAATTGAAGCTGAATCTGAGTATACAAGTGACAGAGAATCAATTAACCTTGAGTGCGGAAGCATGACTCATAGGTCCAGGAGCTATGGAGCTCTGATACCATGATAGCCATGGCAGCTGAGATGAGCTAGGGTTTACAAAGATCACACAGAAATTGAGAGGGAAGAGTCGAGAGAAAGATTAGGAGCTACACTTCAATTAACCAAGCTTTCGTTACAGGAAAATGAGAGAGCTCAGCTATTTATACTACATAGCCAACTAACTAACTAATACAGCTGGAAAGAATAGAAATCCTATTAAGGTTCCAAATCCTATTAAGCTTCACAATCCTATTAAGCTTTACAATCCTATTAAGCGTCACAGATTCTATTAAGCTTCCAAATCCTATTAAGTCTAATAACATATTCTGTTAAAAGGACTAACAGCAAGGTCAACACGATTTTACATCATGGTCAACAGTCCCATCCCAGATTTCTTCACAAGCATGCTTTCTCTAGTAACACTTGATCTGTCTTGGAATAAACTTGAAGGTGGGATACCAAAAGGTTTTCAAAACTTATGCAGCTTACAGTCGTTGTCCTTATCATTCAACCAATTGTCTGAAAACATTGAGGACTCTGTTAAAACCTTGTCTTGTGCTGAGAACACACTTGAGACCTTGAACTTGAATTATAACCTGTTTTGGGGGTCATGGCCAGATTTGAAACGTTTTTCAAACTTAAGACAATTTCTTATCAACAATCAACTAAATGGCTCTATACCCGAGAGCGTCGGGCAACTCTCTAGCCTTAAAAATCTATTTCTCTCCGGGAATTCTTTGACTGGTGTCATAACAGAATCCCACTTTCTGAACCTCTCTCGTTTACAGAGTTTGGGTCTTTCTGGTAATCGTTTCTCTATCAACCTGTGCTCTGATTGGAATCCACCATTTCAACTTACTAGTTTATACATGGACTCCCACAAGCTGGGCCCAGCTTTTCCCAAATGGATTCCAAGGCAAACGAATCTTACCTTTCTCTCTCTCTCTAATGCTGCTCTATCAGGCCCATTGCCATCATTTTTTCCTATGCTACAAAACCTGTATCTCTCGAATAATAGATTGTCAGGACCCTTGTCTTCCTTATGTGCAACACTGCACGCTCCATCCTTGTATCTTCTCGACCTTTCTGGTAATCTGCTGTCAGGAGAGCTTCCTAATTGTTGGATGCAATTTCAAGAATTGCAAGGGTTGAATTTGGGAAAGAATAAATTATCTGGAAAAATACCAAGCTCGTTAGGCAATCTACAGAGAATTGTGATATTGCGTTTACATGATAACAACTTTTCAGGAGAATTGCCTTCTTTAGAGAACTGTACCCGATTATTATTGATGGTTGACCTTGGCAACAATAATTTTTCGGGAAAGATACCAACATGGATTGGCCAAAGTCTAACAAACTTGGTGATTCTACGCTTACGGTCCAATGAGTTCAATGGAATCATACCCTTCTCCCTGTGCACTCTAGCTGCCATTCATGTATTGGACCTCTCTCACAACAACATTTCCGGAGGCTTGCCGCATTGCTTCAATAACATCAGCCAAAGCGCTAATGATTATATCGATTATCCTTCTTTCATTAATGAGTTAGTTAATTTAGAACTCATGTGGAAGGGAATAGAAAGAGAGTTTGGGAAAAATCTTGCTGGTATGAGAAGCATTGACATGTCAAGCAACTATTTGGGGGGGAATTCCGCAGAGTATAGCAAGTATGACAGAGTTGATTTCTCTGAACCTGTCTAGAAACAAATTGACGGGAAAGCTTCCTGAAAACTTTGGTAACATGAAGAAGTTGGAATCTCTTGATTTGTCAAGAAACCAGATATCTGGTAAAATTCCTGCAAGTTTTGCGAGCTTAAACTTTCTTAGTGTCTTGGACTTATCACACAACAACTTGTCAGGAAGAATTCCATCAGGCACCCAACTTCAGGGTTTTAATGCTTCTCAATATCAATGTTTTAAAAGGCTGAGGCGTAGCCGAGGCGTAGCCGGGAGAGCCTCAGCAAGGCGTTCGCCTTGAGGCGTAAGGCGTAAGCCTTACGTATAAATTATCTGTATTCACGTATAGAACTAATCTTATATATAGAACATGTATTGTAACCAACTTCATCCTTGGAAATCATCATCCTTATCAATTAGAAGATCACAATATTACTGAACCATGTGTGAAGTCATGAAACAGCTATGTTCACAATTTCACATCCATGATACACCATCCTTCCGAAACAACCATATCAAACAATTTCACAATTTCACTTCCGCAATATCAGAAGTTCAGAACATATCAATCAACACACACAATTCACACGAACAAAACAACCATCCTACAGTATGAAGTATAAACAATCAAGCAAAAACACTAAAGCTAATTCAGTAATCAAATTAACTGGAAATTTAATTTTTGCATATATGTTTATGGTTGCTCTGGTACTAACCGTACTATAATGCTTGACTGCGCTGGTCAAATGTGGGAACCCCAGAAGCAGTTGTCAAATTTGGGAAGGAAACAGGGGAATAGAGTTGGGTTTTGAGGGGAAACAGGGGAAACAGGGGAACTACATCAGTAACACTAGTCATGGTTTTAAAAACAGTAAAGGGCAATGTTATTATACCTTGGCTTTGAGGATGGTTCGGTTAGCAAGATGCATCAGCAGGAAAGCAAATCGGAATTCAACACGAAACTCCAATTCGCCTCTTTCGATCGATCTGCCGAGAGAAAAGCACGATCGTATTCGTAGTTTCGTACCTCCTTCTTGTTCCAATTCTTCAAAAAACATATGGGCTCTTCATGATTAACTTTTCGAGTAAGGGATTGGGTCTTCAGAGTGAAGAGTCGGGAGGAGGCTGGAGGAGGCTGTTGAGGGATTTGGACGCGACCTAAATGAATATCAACCCTCAAAACACCAAAACGACGTCGTTTTGGTGTGTAAAAAAAAAAAAAAAACTTGCAGGCGTACGCTCAGAACGCCTGAAGGCGCGCTTTCTCCGCCTTCCACGCCTCCATCTCCGCCTGCTGCGCCTCTGCGCCTCATCTGGAAAACGGGCTCACTTTTCTTCACGCCTCACGCCTTTTGCGCTTGAAGGCGCGCCTGACGCGCGCGTTTTAAAACACTGCTCAATATATGGGAAATCTTGGACTTTGTGGACTACCGCTGACACAAAGTTGTCCAGGAGATGGAACAGTTCAAGATGATGGAATCACGAGAGGCACTGAAAGTGTTAATGATGGTCTCATAAGCCGGGGATTCTTTATCAGTGCAGTGCTGGGATTTGTCACTGGATTTTGGATGGTCTGCGGCAGTTTACTGCTTAAGACTTCTTGGAGATATGCTTATTTCAGATTCCTGGACAATGCAAAAGATTGGATTTATGTCAAAACTGCTGTGTACAAGGCAAATGTGCGGAGGACACTTCAAAGATAAATGGTAAACTGAGCTACATATATAATACTTATTTTTTCTAGTGTTTATGTTTTCTGGCTAGATATACTTATAGAAACTCTTTCAAATTTAGAAACAATCGTTTGGAAACACATAATATTTGTTCAATCTTTTAGAAATATTGTTTTTTGACTGTCATTTGTTTTGACATGATGTTAGGAGATTCTGGCATTCAGGGAAATGATGAGCCTAATCATACCGGAAGTGGAAAAATTTAAAGCTTAATGTTGAAGGTTTTCAGATGTCGTTGCTTTCTCTTTCAGCAAGAAATAAATATTATGCTGTTGTAGTATATATGATTCACATGTACAAACATGAGTCATAGTATAAATGTCTATATCATGTATACAATAGGTACTTGAGTGTATAATGTAGGTATTGTGACTTGTGTGACAAGCTTTATGCCAAAGGGCAACAAGCATGGCAATTTATCATCATCACAGCCACCATGTGGAGCTGCAGCTGTAAATGTAGATGTTATCAAATTGAGTTACTCTTTGAGCTTTCACACTTGTAATATATCCCTATAAATACCTCTTTGTGTGAGATGAATAAACACACTTGATCGAATCTCTATTCTCTCTGAAATTTTACTCTCTCTCTCTGTTTATCATTTCATACTTGTCCTCAAACATATGCTTGTTTCTCTTGAGAAATGCGTATGAACAATGGATTGTATGTAGTATGAGCAGGTATAACTTTTGATTCCATGCAATAAGACCTCTATTTAGCTTCCGAATCTGTCTGGCTGTAATTTAAACCTATCCTTCTCGATTGATTTCAAAGTAATTAGCTGCAATTATATTTTGTTCCATTCCAGAGCATTTCAATCAATCTATTCCGATCTAATTTGATCATGTTTGTGCTATTCAACTTGTTTTCCAGAAGTTTCATTTATGTCAATCTAACTTGATCGCTGTAATAATAATAATCCATGTCTCTTAGTATTTCAACTTGAGTCCAGATGAGAATCCAACATTTCAATATTAGGCATGCCATTCTTTTTATTTATTTATTGGATTTAGAGCAGAGAGAATCATTATCTTCATATCTGCAATTTCTGGAATATCCGATTCAGTGCCTAACAAGTATTGGAAAGTTTATTCTAGCGCTTTACAAAACAAATCCCCGATAAATTTCCAATCTATCATAGAAAAAACTGCACCCTGTTTACTACAACCATTTCCTCCAAACATAAGGAATGTGCTTCTCCAGATCTCACGTAAATTACTTGACAGGCAAGGGTGCCAACAACTTTGGTCACTTGAAGATGATAGCGTTTCTTGATTCCATACAAAAAACCGCTATCAGCTGGTAGAATCCAACAAGCTTTTCGAGCTTGAAATTTCTTAGTGCCTTGGACTTACCATACATTAACTTGCCAGGAAGGATTCAAACTTCAGAGATTTTATTACTCCAGAGTAACGAGGATATGGGAGGTTTTTCGATTTGAGATGTCTTTGCCTTCTCTTTCTTCAGTTTGTAGCTGCATTTTGCTCTTTGTTTTTCTTTTTACCTTCTTTCAGTGTAGAATGCATGACTTCTAATGTAAGATAACAATGGATATGTGAATGTGACAGAATATAGCAATTTTGCTTTCTAAGACGAGCAACTAAAAACGGATGTATATTGTGCAGTAGTTTCTTCAAGGTTTCATGCATCGCTAACCAGTAAACAAGAAACTCACATTGTAGCTCTAAGAGATCATTTGACACTGAGGTGGTGAAATCATCAAAGCCTTATAAAATCAACTACCCTTTCTAATGAGTGATCGAGTCTTTTGTCATTCTTTTCACTCCCTCCTTTTCTGCGTTCTTTTCTCAAACTTTCATAGCGTCAATCTCAGGAAAACAAAAAGTAGAAATAATAACCATCCAATTGTACTCGAACCCCCTCAAGTAGTACAACACCCCCTCTGAGTAGTGATCAAACCACCCTCATGTTGGACCAAAATGACGCGCCTTTGGGAAGCGCGCAATTTAACCCTGAAATGTCGTTAGTAGTATAAGTAAGTAGGGATCGTTCTATTCCGGGGATTGAGGGTACACCTGTCATTGTGAAACAAATAAAGAAAAGTATTATTTACAAAAATAAAATAAAGAATAAATATATACAAGTGAACAAAATAAAAAGGGGGGGGGGGGTTTAAGAATTATAGAATTGAAAATTAAGATAAATAAAATAAAGAAAATGTAAAAACATATATACAAGGGTGGAACGCAAGGAACAAAGATCAAAATCAATTCCATGTAATCAAATTCGATTCAAACCCTATAATTGTTCTTCCAAGTCATGAGAGAGGAGTTGATCATGTGAAACATTCGAAAGCAAATGATTTCCCATATTTTACTTTTCAATGCTAATTAACCTAAGCGAAAGCACCTAGATTAATCCTATCAAACATGCAATCAAGCCCTAGAAAGCTAGTCAATCATGACATGTTCAACGCATTACACATAGAGAAAGGCTATCAACTCAAGTGTACAACTTAGTTATGGAAAAGTCCACCTAATTGCAATCCTCTTCAATTAAATTCGATTCTTGTCCAGAACCTTTACTACTTTTGATTCAAGTTACACAAAACGAAAAGTCGATTTCATGTTCTTAAACCTAGCACCAATTACATGCAAATCCTATAAGTGTCGACCCAAATAAGATAAACATATAAAAGTTTTCTGTAAAGCAAATTTAATCGAACAAACTCACATAAGCAACTTAGAATCACAATTATAGAATTCGAAAACTTTATTGAAACATAGAAATTGGGCTTAAACTTTGCCCTAAACATTATTGTTAACTAGAAACAAAACCAAAAGATCATTACAAGGAAAATGAACGAATTACACCGTGAGTGGAGATGGAGATGGAGAGCTAGATGGTTGGATCTTGAATCTTGGAAGCAAGCCTTCAAGGTGGATGATGGAGGATATGATCTTCACGGCTCCTTAGAGACAAAGAAGATGGAATGGATGAAGGAATTGGTGGGAAATGGTGACTAAGGAAAATGGAGAGGAAATGGTGAGACAAGAAGATGGAATGGATGAAGGAATTGGTGGGAAAATGGAGAGGAAATGGAGAGACAAAGAAGATGGAATGGATGAAGGAATTGGTGGGAAATGGTGACTAAGGAAAATGGAGAGGAAATGGTGAGACAAGAAGATGGAATGGATGAAGGAATTGGTGGGAAAATGGAGAGGAAATGGAGAGACAAAGAAGATGAGATGGATGAAGGAATGTGTGTGGGAAAATGGAAAGGAAATGGAGAGACAAAGAAGATGGAATGGATGAAGGAATATATGTTAGAATGAGAGGAGAAGGTGTTTATATAGGGAAGAAAAAGAAGAGTGAAATGATGAGTGGAAGAAAAATAATGAAAGTGGAGTATGAAAGTGATTTGTA
>BDJD01003935.1:69703-88715 GCA_002564525.1 Rosa multiflora
CACTCTTGATCTTTCCTCCAATGATTTTGAAGGAATGATGATTCCCAAATTCATTGGCTCTATGAGTCAATTGACAGAACTCAAACTTGCAGATGCTAATTTCAGTGGACCTGTTCCTCCCCAACTTGGAAACCTCTCTAATTTGCACACTCTTGATCTTTCCATAAACTATGATGTTAGTTCAGAAAATCTTGAGTGGTTATCTCATCTTTCTTCCTTGAGATGCCTGAACATGTCAAGTGTAGATTTGTCAAAGGTTGTGAATTGGCCACCATCTTTAAGCAAGCTCACTTCGCTGACAGAGCTTCAGTTATCTTGGTGTGAGCTTCCTGATGTCAATCTAAGATCACTTTCCTTTATTAATTCTTCCACCTCTCTTCAAATCCTGGACCTCTCTTATAACTCTCTTAATTCTTCAATATTTTATTGGATAGCCAATGTCAGCAACAACTTTGTCCATATTCATCTCACTTCCAACAATCTTGAAGGTCCCATCCCAGATGTCTTCACAAACATGTTTTCTCTAGTAACACTAGATATCCATTACAATCAACTTGAAGGTGGGATACCAAAAGGCTTTCAAAACTTATGCAGCTTAGAGTTGTTGACCTTATGGAGCAACCAATTGTCTGAAAACATTGAGGACTCTGTTGAAACCTTGTCTTGTGCTGAGAACACACTTGAGACCTTGGACTTGAGTGATAACCTGTTTTGGGGGTCGTTGCCAGATTTGTCACGTTTTTCAAAGTTAAGAGAGTTATATCTTGACGGGAATCAACTAAATGGGTCTGTACCCGAAAGTGTCGGGCAACTCTCTAGCCTTGAAACATTAATTCTCTCCGGGAATTCTTTCAGTGGTGTCATAACAGAAGCCCACTTTTTGAAGCTCTCTCGTTTACAGATTTTGGATATTTCTGGTACTCATTTCTCTATCAACCTGAGCTCTGATTGGAATCCACCATTTCAACTTGACATGTTAGACATGTCCTCTTACAAGGTGGGCCCAGCTCTTCCCAAGTGGATTCTAACGCAGACAAATCTTACTTGGCTTGATCTCTCTAATGCTGGACTATCAGGAAAACTGCCGAATCTGTCATCGACAAGCTTGCTACAAAGGCTGTATCTCTCGAATAATAGGTTTTCAGGACCTTTGTCTTCCTTATGTGCAACGAAGTCTCCATATTTAAGTCATCTTGACATTTCTGAGAACCTATTGTCTGGGGAGCTTCCTAATTGTTGGATGCAATTTCAAAGTTTGTATCTGTTGAATTTGGGAAAGAATAAATTATCTGGAAAAATACCAAGCTCGTTAGGCAATCTACAGAAAATTACGATATTGCGTTTGCATGATAACAACTTTTCGGGAGAATTGCCTTCTTTAGAGAACTGTACCGGATTGTCAATGGTTGACCTTGGCAACAATAACTTGTCGGGAAAGATACCAACATGGATTGGCCAAAGCCTAACAGACTTGGTGATTCTACGCTTACGGTCCAATGAGTTCAATGGAATCATACCCTTCTCACTGTGTAATCTAGCCACCATTCATGTCTTGGACCTCTCTCACAACAATATTTCAGGAGGCTTGCCACATTGCTTCGATAACATAACCGCTTTGGCTGATGATAATGTTATTGTGCAACTTCTTTTTTTTGAGAAGAAATTGAGTTTTTTGGTGAAACTTGTGTGGAAAGGAATAGAAATTGAGTTTCCCAATATTACAGGTTTGAGAAGCATTGACATTTCAAGCAACTATTTGATTGGGGAAATTCCTCAAAGTATAGCTAGAATGACAGAGTTGATTTCTCTGAATTTGTCTAGAAACAAATTGATGGGAAAGCTTCCTGAAAACTTTGGTAACTTGAAGATGTTAGAATCTCTTGATTTGTCAAGAAACCAGATATCTGGTAAAATTCCTGCAAGTTTTGCGAGCTTAAACTTTCTTAGTGTCTTGGACTTATCATACAACAACTTGTCAGGAATCAAACTTTTGATGCTTCTAAATATATGGAAAATTTTGGACTTTGTGGACCACCGCTGAAACAAAGCTGTCCGGGAGATGAAACAGTTCAAGATGATGGAATCGTGAGAGGAACTGAAATTGATAACAAAGAACAGGTTAGCGATGGTCTCATAAACCTTGGATTCTTTTTTAGTGCAGTGCTGGGATTTGTCACTGGATTTTGGATGGTCTGCGGCAGTTTACTGCTTAAGACTTCTTGGAGATATGCTTATTTCAGACTCCTGGACAATGCAAAAGATTGGATTTATGTCAAAACCAAGGCAAAAGTGCGGAGGACACTTCAAAGATAAATGGTAAACTAAGCTACATAATTACTTATTTTTTCCAGTGTTTATGTTTTCTGGCTAGATATACTTATAGAAACTCTTTCAAATTTATAGTATAACAATCGTTTGGAAACACAAAATATTTGTTCAATCTTTTAGAAATATTATTTTTTGACTGTTATTTGTTTTGACATGATGTTAGGAGATTCTGGCATTCAGGGAAATGAGCCTAATTATCCCGGAAGTGAAAAAATTCAAGGCTTAATGTTGAAGGTTTTCAGATGTCGTTGCTTTCTCTTTCGGCAAGAAATAAATATTATGCTTGTTTCTCTTGAGATATGTGTATGAATAATGGATTGTATGTAGTATGAGCTGGTATAACTTTTGATTCCATGCAACAAGACCTCTACTTAGCTTCCTAATGTTTCTGGCTGTAATTTAAACCTATCTTTCTCGATTGATTTCAAAGTAATTAGCTGCAATTATATATTGTTCCATTCCAGAGCATTTCAATTAATCTATTCCAATCTAACTTGATCATGTTTGTGTTATTCAACTTGTTTTCCAGAAGTTTTATCTATGTCAATCTAACTTGATCACTATAATAATACTAATAATAATACATGTCTCTTAGTATTTCAACTTGAGTCCAGATGAGAATTCAACATTTCAATATTAGGCATGCCATTCTTTTATTTATTTATTGGATTTAGAGCAGAGAGAATCATTATCTGCATATCTGCAATTTCTGGAATATCCGATTCAGTGCCTAACAAGTATTGGAAAGTTTATTCTAGCGCTCTACAAAACAAATCCCCTATAAATTTTCATCTATCATAAAAAAAACTGCACCCTGTTTACAACAACCATTTCCTCCAAACATAAGGAATGTGCTTCTCCAGCTCTCACGTAAATTACTTGACAGGCAAGGGTGCCAATAACTTTGGTCACTTGAAGATGATAAAGTTTCTTGATTCCAACAAAAAACAGCTATTTGGTAGAATCCAACAAGCTTTTCGAGCTTGAAATTTCTTAGTTCCTTGGACTTACCATACATTAACTTGTCAGGAAGGATTCAAACTTAAGAGATTTTATTACTCCAGAGTAACGAGGATATGGGAGGTTTTTCGATTTGAGATGTGCCTTTTCTTTCTTCAGTTTGTAGCTGCATTTCGCTCTTTGTTTTTCTTTTTACCTTCTTTCAGTGTAGAATGCACGACTTCTAATGTAGATAACAATGGATATATGAATGTGACAGAATATAGCAATTTTGCTTTCTAAGACAAGCAACTAAAAACGGATGTATATTGTACAGTAGTTTCTTCAAGGTTTCATACATAGCTAACCAGTAAACAAGAAAGCTCACATTGTAGCTCTAAGAGATCAATTGTTCTCGAACCCCCTCAAGTAGTACTGACACCCCCTCTGAGTAGTGATCAAACCACCTTCATGTTGGACCAAATACCCTAACTTCGGTAAATATGAAGGGTGTAAAAATATTTGAAGTCTGCAAAAATTGGAACTTTTACAAAACTAACTTGTCCAACCATTTCAACCTGTTAAAAAATTTAAATAGAACATAGCCACTGCAGACACTATTAATAATGCTTTCGTTTGATCACAGGGTTCTCTCTTATATCACCTCAACTTGGGGTTCTTTCTACCCAATTTAGACCCAGATGCCCCAAAATTGTTATTTACAGAGTTAGTACCCTTTTGTGAATCTTCTATAGATTGCTTCAAGATCTCTACTACCTGATTCATTGTTGGCCGGTCTTTTGCATTCTTGTTCAGGCAGCTATCTGCCAACTTGGCGATTTTCCGAGCTGCATTAATAGAATACTGGTCTCTCAGGAGTGGATCTATTATCATGCTGAACTTTTTACTGTCTGCAGGGTACTGTTTAACCTAATAAAGAAGCTTCTGCTCCGCTGTTGGTCGGTGTCTTTCTAAGACCTGCCTCCCAGTGAGAATCTCATACAGCACCACACCAAAACTCCATAGGTCACTATGGATGGAAAGATGGCCTGTTTTGACATACTCTGGGGCAGACCAAGCTCAAAACAAAATTTGAGGTTAATCTATAGCCTAGTGTCACATAGATACCATGATTATTACCATCATGCTTTATTTCATTTGCATGACCCTGTGACATTCCTTGCCACATCGCACACTTTAATCACAATTTTACTTTCATCATAATGCTTAAAATTATTCTTTCGAATACCTTTCCACTATACTTCATCAAGAGAGCATATATTTCATCAATCTTCAGAGTTCAGCAGCTGCTGCGACTCCTGCGAGCCAAGTTGGTATCAAGTTGTACACCAACAGTTCCCAGTAATTTGAATCGAAATGTGCATATATATCATATATGCTGGATTATATGGAAGGAAATGAACAATATATTTCACGGGAAGACAGGCACCCGGTTTTTCTTGCTGATAGAGCGGATCGTTTTTGTGAAGAAGATATTGGAGCAAATGTTGTTTCATAGTCACAGTTTCACAGCCTTTATGGAGAAGCAGTTAGACTCCCTCCAGTAATAGTACTTACAAAATCAACACGGTTGCAGCTGTTGAGTGTTGATGTCCCTGGAAAAAGAAGAGGTATTGGTTTGGTGGCTCACAATTGCAGAGGCGAGTTAATGGGAGCAATGTCAAGTCCTTGAAGGGGAAATGTGCTTTCCCCTTTAAGGACTTGACACGGATGCAGCTGTTGATGTCCCTGAAAAAGAAGAGGTATTGGTTTGGTGGCTCACAATTACAGAGGCTAGTTAATGGGAGCATGCCAAGTCCTTAAAGGGGAAATGTGTTTCCCCTTGAATCTGAGTTGTTGGCAATTTTTCGGATGGCCTGAGGTTCTCTGTTGAGGGTGGTTTCATTCATGCTGTGGTTGAGACTGATTGTGCTGAAGCAGTGCACCTAATTGAGTTCGGATCCAGTTAATTCAAGAGAGCGAAGCGAAGCTGCTCATACCACAGCAAACTCATGGTATGAAGAACGATTATGATTTATTTCCATGGTAAGCTTTCATAAGTTCCAAGATTTAGATTTGAATTCTACATGTTGGGTGGTTATATTGTGCATGGACCCATGGATACGGTCAGGGGAGACTGATCAGAAGTAAAAGAAGTTGCATTATGCTGATTAAGATCTAGATTTCTATTAGCTATGTTGGAACTATAAGCAGTTGAAATGATGGTAGCGTATTGCGAATGTTATTACATTTATAAAATAGGAGGAGATGAAAAACGAGAAACCCAAGTACTGTATAAATTTCCTATCAATTGGTGACCTTGGCCACATTACAATCGACTGACTATCAAGGGAACAAAAAAGGGTTATCAATGTAACGGGCATTTTGAAGTAGCTGTTCATAAGATGACTGTTAGTTTTGTGCCTCAAAAGTTACAACTAGTATGAAGAAGCAGAAACGACGCAGAGGAAAGGAAACAGTCAAATTCTGTCTGTGCTTCACTCCACTTCTGTCTGCTTCACCGACAATTGATGCTGTCATTAAATTCTACAACTGCTCAACGTGGTTAGTGATTGCCTCTGGGCAAGATTGCGCTTGTAGAAGCTCCAAACGCTGGAAAGGAGGAGCAAACTGCAATATGTAATCTTCATCTGAAGCCACACATGCAAAACAAGCACATCGAATATTGTCAGAATGCTTCATTTGATTGCTGAAGAAACATTGCTACAGATATCTAAATCTTACTACTTCCATGACCAAAAAAAAATAATTACTACTTCGGTGTTCAGCAACAAAAATATTGTAAGAGAGTGACAAAAGTTTTACCGAAGATGCATTTACCATATGATAATATGTAATCTTCTATCTACTGCTCAACCAAAAGAAGCGAACCGGGGGGGGGGGGGGGGGGGGAAACTCACTCTCTTTAACTGTTCCATACAGCCAGCATAATACCTCGTCAGCAAATGCTAAGCAAACTCCTCCCTGCCAATTAGGTTCATTAAACATGTGAACCAGTTTCATCAAGAGTGACAAAGGATTATTTACCACAACCACAAGCAATAAACTTTACAAATACTATAACCAGAACGGGTATTTGCCATGTTTACCATGTGACGGGTAGGAAGCAGGTTGGCCAAATACATAGCAACCATATAAATTGCAGAAAATAACTCACCTGCCAGTAGTTCTTCGTTTTCACTCTCTGTGTTATATCTTTGGTTCTTAGTCTCTCTGTGCGGACAAGTCGACCTGAATCATCCCTGCATGAGATAATAATTACTTAGACAGACCTATATTTATTGAGCGGAAATTAGAAAGAATTTCCAGAAAAAATCTGCTTGAAGCAAGAAATTGCACTCTGAATACACTATACCAGTCATTATGTGATTTTGCTCATTTTCTGTGGACTCAAAGCAATTATTTATTGTGATCATAAAAATAACCAATGTTCCCCGTTTATTCCTTCAACCAACTTTGTTTCTACTAAAACCATTTTGAGACCTAACCATTTCTTTGATGTAAAATTAATCGACTATCCAGTAAGAACATAAAACGGTTAAGTGGCACTTGGATTTACCTAAAACCAATTACAATATAGGGAACGCCTGCTAAGAATGATTGAATCTGCAGAAAATTCAATAGAGAAATTAAGTATTTCAGAAGTAACAGATTCCTTGAAACATAAAAAGGAAAGCAATTAGAGATAATGACAATAGCCCAATTGCTCAAACAAAACAGTGAGATAAAGTACAAAAAGTTCTGCAAACATTGCATATCAGTCTCTAGCACATGCACATGAAGATTCATATATTTCTAGGCGAGAAAATGGTAGCCAGTAAATAGGGTACAAATTGAAGAGAAGCATTATATGTAGTCGTCATAAGAACTAACTGTACCCAAAATTTGAGGAGCTTCTCTCTCTCATATCTTTCCTCAGTATGGTACTCCAACTGCGTAATTGAATGGAAAAATTTAAAGGTAGTGAGGTGAGAAATCTAATAAAACAAAAGAATTACATGATACACAATGGGGAAGAAACAAAAAGTGCCAACCTCACGGCTTGTCTTTAACTCCACGTAAAATCTCCTTCCATCATCAGTTGAATCGCAGCAATCCATTTCAGCGCCCATCAGAATACGATGAGCCCCTAATTTGGTTTTGATCACTGAACAGTATTCAATATTGGCATCGACGTGATGTATCAACTCTCCATCACCTCTTCCTGGATCTTCAGTGGCAAGACTCTCAAAACAGTATCCCCAGTAACACCTAAATTGAAAAGATTGAATAAAACAAACCTGAAACTGGAAATTACGGAAAGACATCTCTACACATATCTAGGATTATTGAAGCAGTTAAAAGTAACTGCTAACTGTTAAGGTCTTCATAAAATACAAAATTCACCATTTTCCTCGATGAATTTCTTATTTGATCCCAGAAGAAAGTGCTTATATCCCAACTTTACTATCATAGACATTATGGGATCGCTTCTGCACCAACTCTCAATTTCTTCCCAGATCTATGAAATTTCCAACAAGATAAGTAATGCTACTAGACCTACATATTTCTTATCATACTTCCCCTTCTTTCATATGAAAACTCAATTACAGTTGCTGATTTTCCATCTTTCAAACACTAATTGGGTAGAAAGGTTTCAAAGCAATTAATATATTATAAATTTCTTTCTTGGGCAGTAGAACTCCATTACTAAACCAAGAAGCAATATCAGTTACTGCAAGAACATAATCATCATCATGCTAGAAAGACAGAATAAACTTCAAAAAGACTATATGAAATTCCAGTACCTTCGACGATCCATCTCATTTTGTGGCCTTTCCGGAAGTTTATGTACATCAAGATAGACAACCCCATTCCTTTTATGCACTCCCATTTCCCAAGGCTCATGCCGAATATAAGCAGTGGCCAATATCTAAATAAAACAGCGAATCATTTGAAATGGCACAAAAAAGACTGTTTATCACATTGACATAGATGATAATATCCAATAATAAATAGTGAGTGACAGAGTGACGGTGTTCTACAGTATTCAGTGCCTAGTATGTTTTTTTTTTTTTTTTTTTTTTTCTGATGGACACCCCATCCTTCATTTAGTATCATTTGATTCTTATTCAACCGTAAGTATGCATATGGATAAATAAATTTTGTCAGTAACTTGAAAGTCCCTTATAAAAGCAATCAGAGATCTGTTCATAAACTGTTTTTTTGCATTACACTGTTGAGTGATGACACCATCTGATCCAAGATTACTAAGCATCTACAACTTTAACCATAACTCATCCTAGCAAACAAAAGTAATTATATTGAAAGAAGAAGAATACTCAAAGGAGACTAGCAGATACCTTATTGAGATTGTTGCGAAAAGTCTGTCAGAAGAGATGTGGAAGAAATTTTTAGTTAATAACCCACATGAGAACTATAAAAATAGGAAAGCTAAAAGAGTAATTCGTTCTCACCACAAAATGAATATTTTGAAGTGGAATATTCTTGTCCCTGATGCAGGCAAGAAGGTCACCAAAACCGTCAGAGCCCAAATCTGTAACAGAAAGGAAAAGGAAAGAGAAAAAGAAAAGAATCATAAAGCTGCCTAAGGATCATCCTTCATATGCATAAACCCTAAAGTCTAGAAAATATTTTAATTCAACATACAAATCCCCATTTAGATATTTCATCATCAAACTAGGTACTAGATACTAGATAGTTGAACTGACTGAAACAAAAAGCACACCTCTTTTTGGTATGAAAGTATCAAAGCCTTGATTAAGATCGGCTCCAATGTCTTCAGTAATAAGCCGCTTGAAAAGCCTCTGATAATGTGGAAGAAACAACACTATGAACAAATTAATAATCAGTGTGTACTACAAATAGAAACACCCATCCAAAAAGAAAGCTGAAGAAAGCTTACCAAGCTGCTCTCATCGAAGTTGACATCTCCACCTTCTACCCGACTATAGCAAGCAAGTTCACAGGGCTATTGGAGAAGATTACCATATTAGAAACAACAAAAACAAACTTTATGACATGCACCAGCAACTCCACAAGATGACAACTTGTGGGTTGAATGGCTGATCAACAAGTAATGGCCACATCAACATATAAATTCACCAATCTGATATGGAAATATCCAACTTATGCTACTTGCATCACTTGAACAAAATCCCCACAAACTTAATGAAATTGTTTTATACGAAGTATACTAATCAGTCTGACGTTTAAAATGACGACATTTGTAACATTTTCAGTGCACCATTGCCCTTTGAAGGCACTTGACTAATGAAATTTTTAAAGTATCACAGAAATGATCACTTGACTTACTTCCTGAATCTGAATAACCTTTCTTGATAACGTTTCTTCACTCTTTGACAGTCTAAGTTCAGAAACGAAACGTTCGTCATGACGACCATTTGAGAACTTTCCATAACCGTAATTATGCCCCCTCTGCGGATAAGGTCCAGGTCGGGGAAGGATGCCAGCACCTCTGTCATTTTGATGCCCCGCTTGCCAACGACCACGCCCAAAACTCCCTCTACCCTGACTATGATTATTATTCCGTACCACAGGCAATACTGCAAGAAAAGTTTGATCATAATAGGATCAGAGTCCCAGAGAGTAGGAAACCAAGCATTAAGACTGAAAGTTTAACAGCTCTATCTTTTAGACTAAATAAATAGACTCCAAATCAATGTACAAGTAACCAAACATTAATCCCTCCCAACCTATGCAACACTCCAAAGCAAAGACACATTCAAGGAAGCGAATTACACACAAGTACACAACAAAGGAAGACGAAAATAAATTCGAGACAAACTCAAGCTAGAAAGTTGGTAGGCTACCAATTGGGTAAGCTAGAGAGCCATCACTACAACCTCATAGGCAACCAAAGTCATCAAAAATGCAAAATGTGCATCAAAGTGAATCACTTGGCACATCAAAAATGCAAATGCTCACTTTCTACTACGCTACAAGACCCATCAACAAAACCAAAAAAAAATATATATAAAAAAAAAAAAAGTTACTTTACCAGGAATAAGGAAAGGGCTAGTAGCAGGGGTTCTAGTGTAGTCTTCATTATCAGAGCCAAACAGATCCTTATCGTCGTCCCCAAAATCGCCCCTATCGTGGTACTCATTATTAGTGGTGGCCTCCTCACCGTTCTCCTCCTCTTCGTCACCGGCACCACCACCGCCAGTGGTGGCGCCGCTTCGGCTATTGCCGCTGCTGGACTCGCCTTTCTCGCTACCGGAAGACGAAGCAGCAGACGACGAGGAAGAAGAGGAGGAGGAGGAGGATGAGGATGAGGAGGGGGAGGAGGAATGGGTCCCATCTTGGTTGTTAGGTTCATCGTCTTCGTCCTCGCCGAAGATATCGGCGTGCTGCTTTGCGAAATCCATTGGGTGGGAATCTGTGTGGGGTTTGGGTTAGATTTTGTTGCCGTTGAATTGATTTCTGTGTGTGTGGGGGTGTGTTCGGAGCTGAGAATAGAATTTGCGGGAGACTGAGTTGGTAAAAAACAAAAAAGATCTCACCCTGTTAGAGTTGGGACGAGCGGACTCGGATGTTTAACTTGGATGTTTGGGTTTAGTTATTCGGCCCATAAGTTTATTGGCTGTGTTGGTCATACTTTGAGGAGATTCGCCCTGACTTTAGTCTAATTTTAACTTTAGGACATGTTTACTTATGTGAAATGAGAATGAGAATGAAGGAAATGATTCTGCGTATGAAAGTTCTTGCATTTACTAACTTATAAAGGTATTTGAATGGATGTGGATCTCACTCATTATCAGGAATCGATTCCCAACCTTTTAGTTTGATAACCAAGGGGTGTATGGGTTTAGAAATCATTCCTGTACCGATTCCGATTTCTTCATTCTTCCATTTATGTCGTCTCTGATCCATGACTTTTTCCAATCCAAGTAAGTAAACGTGTCATTAATTCTTAATTCTGCTCATCGTTCGGTTAACTTGAAAGGCTAATCCCAGTCTACTGTTGAATATAGTAGCAAGGACTTGCCTAGAGAGGTGTTGGAGTCTTAATTTGTAGTTTAGTACTATAGAAGTGCATCAAGTTGGTTATGTTATTTAATCTCTGATTTAGCATAATTTTGACTTAAATTTCAATCCTACTCATCGCCTAAGTTAACTCGAAAGGATAAACTAAGTTTCTTATCTAACTTAGTAGCATGGGAAAATTTGAGCAATTATCTTACCTTAATACATGATTGTGTGATCATATCATATTATCATTAAACTAATTAAACATTTTAACAAAAAAATCAATCTCGAATCAAATAATAATTTGAGAGATACAACAATGAAGTAAGTATATATATATATATATATATATATCAATTATTGTTTTGTGTTTGCCTTTTCGTAAGTGATTAACTCTTCTTTATGTACTTTTCATTTGTACGTTTATGGCTGTGTTTGTAGCAATCTATCTAGAGATTGACACTCGTATACTTGGTTCGTGTCTTACCTTATTTAGAAGGTCCGTGTTTAAAAACCTTCAGATACTATGACTTGCTTCTTTTACAAAAAAAAAAACGTAACAAGTGCTATGTGCTTTTTAAAAGAGAGTTTCTTTGATTTAAAATTCATTATACCATTTTCTCTTTTTCTTTTTTGTTACAAAACCAAAAATGCTTTTTAATAACATGAAAGCGCTTTTGCTAATGTTTAGAATTAATCCAAATGGTGTCTGAATTTCCTCTTAAATTGTGGAAATATTATTTAGCTAGATTTAAAATAAAAAAAAATCATAATCCACTACTATATATACGTGATTGTCACGTGTTCGTTGTACCCATAAACTAGTTCTTGGTGAAACTGTGAAAGAGGAGCTAGAGAGGAAGAGCAACGATGGAGACGAAGGTAGTGAGAAGCGAAGCGATAGAGAGCATATCGGACAGGCTATCAGCGTCGGAGGACCTCTACTTCCCTCGCGCCCTGCAATCCACCACCATCACCCCCTCTCAGCGCAAGGCCATTCTCCTCGACCTCCTATCCCGCGACGCTGCCGTCTTCTTAGGTAAGCCCTAACCTTCAATACAAAATCCTAACCTTCTCTTTGCTTCCCGCAAAGGAAGAACAATTTTGTAGCTTTTTCAATCTTGTAATTCATACTCATGTGGTAAAGCGAATTAAGCAGCGGAGTGTGATAGGTTGGGATAGCTAAGTCTCAAAACCATTAATAGGAGATTCTTCATAATCTACATTGAGATGCAGGCTCAGACAAGTCCATTGAAATTGCTCGTAATTTATGTTATTTTCTTAGCTGCTGTGTTCAATGCTTGCAATTTTTAGAAGATTAAGTGCAGAGAGCGATGTGTGTTAATTCTGAATTTTATTTTTGTTGCAGTTATTCTGAAATTTTGGTGATGTTGAACTTATTTTTTTCCAATTTGACTAATACTCTTGTTGTGACTTGTTTGTGCAGAACGTTATGGATCGAAATTAACATCTGAGGAGCTCCTGGAGTTTGATGCGCTGACAGATGACTATGAAGTCAGCTGGCATGTGAAGCATCTTAGAAGTTTATTGAGTCCGACATCGGATGAATTGAAATCAAGGGCAGTTCAAGTGAAGAACAGGAGGCGAGCCTACCTGAATAAGTTGATATTTGATGGGCAGTATTTCTCGGAGGATTCAATGAGGGAGAGAGAGCCCTACTTGCATCATGAGTATGTGGGGAAGTTTCAGGATCCGAGTGGTAGGAGCATGGCAAGACCTGGGGAGCGGTGGTCAGATACTTTGTTGAGGAGGTCAGAGGAAGCGATTTTGGTAGCAAAGATTAGAGGGGAGCAACAGAGGTTGGGTGTTGCTGAGAGTGATTGGGTTGGCGGTGAGAGAATCCAGGAAGTAGAGGAACAGGAGGAGGAAGAAGAAGAGGAGGAAGAGGAAGAGGAAGAGGAAGAAGAAGAGGAGGAGGAGGAGGAGGAAGAATCTAACGAGGCTAATGGGGGCACACAATCATCAGAGGTAATCTTGTCAAACTTACACTTGAAAAGCCTTTAGCTTTGTCTATATTTCCTTTATCAGTACATGTGCTAACTGCCGCACTCTAGGATAAAAATATAAAAGATGAAAACCATATGGTTACTGTCTGCACTCTGATTGAATTTTAGGGTTCTTTCCTTATTCTTTTCACTGTGAGATAACCGTACTATGGGAATGGAAGTAGGTGCATGATTACATTTATGTTAATAAAAGAAAAGTAGATGGTGATGAGAATCTATGGCTAATGTTCTCCAGGTTTTAAGTTCCTTCCACTCTGTTTTTCTTTCGTTCACTCGTCTTGGCAAACTATCTATTCCTTGGTTTGCCACCTGTAAATATGATTCATATGAGTCATGAGTAACTCATGACACTGATGACACTTAAAATGACCGCCATTTGTCCTCTGGTTCACATATCCTTTGAAGAAAACTAAGTTGAATGGTACAGAAAGGAGAAGTAACCTATGTGCTCTACTGATGAAACTTTAAAATCAGTCTCTCAATGAATTTTGTCAAAGTACTGAGTTATGTTATGTTCTTTGTTTCTTGTATGATTTAATTATATTGCCTGTTGTTTCTGACATTTGTAATTTTTCCTTTTCTGTCAATAGATGCTGGTAGATCCTCCTAATGTGGCCAGTGGTGCTGAAACTGCAGACCATCCGGATGCGCCCAATGTTGCTCAAGCAACCACAGCAGGGCAGAGTGAGCAAGCAACTGTATCTGCAGAAGAGTTGCAAGATCTGATGGACCAGTTCACCTACATCATGCATGAGAAATTTTTGTTAGGTGAAGATCACGAGTACTTAGATTACTCAAAGATAGACAACGACGAGACATTGGATGATCACTGGCAGAGAGAAGCCAACCATGACGCTGAAGAGAAGTACTTTGATGACATTATTGATGAGGACGAGACATTGGATGATCACCCGCACAGAGAAGTGAACCATGACGCTGAAGAGAAGTACTTTGATGAGGATTAACAAAAGTTGAAGCGCGTTTATGTTTTTCTCTTGTTAATATTTTTTGCTCTAGACAGTATTCATAACCCAGTGTTCCAGTTGTAACTATACCCTACTTTCTCTGTACATTATATGTAACCGCCTGTTTGTTTTAGTTGTTTGCTGGGTATTCCAACTTGATCATCCTTCGAGTATTTAATTCGATTATTCGTCTTAATGATTAGTCACTTGGATTATGCAAAATGGAAGATACTGTGAAGCTAAAACATCTTGTCCCATTGTTTTCATACAATTAGTGCTCCATTTCTCGAAGGAGAGAATTGTACTAAAAGTTGCCAAAAGAATTAGAATAAGTGGATCAAAAGCTAATCGGAATGAGACTCTACAGTGGCTTGCTGATAAGATTCCATGAACAACTGAACAAGTATGTCCAGTGGCAGATTGGAGATGGAATTGGACTCTGTTTCTCTGGTTTAGACGCTTCGTCCCTCCGTTGTATTCATGTTCTTCTATCGATAATGCAGCTTCTGATCGCCAAATTCGCCATCCCAAAACGCATGGCAGCATATGAGCAAGTGTTCTGCTTCCCAAAACGCATAGCAGCATATGCTGTCCTTACCGCACGTGACAAAAAACACACTCCCTTAATTGGTGAGTGGACCCCACATCGGAGGGTCAGAGGAGAGAGAGGGAATGTCAGCCCAGTTTCTTCTCAGAGCAGCTATTCCCATTCCGGCACCATCGCATTCCCCAAATTCCTTTTCCTCCTTCAATTTTTCTCATTTAATTTATTAATCAATTTCGGAAGCTCTTATATAAATCTTTCTTTGGTTATAAATCCTCCATAAACAGCGAAAATATCTCTGGCGACACCTCACCCTCCTCACCTGGGCCCCCACCTGACGATCACTCCAATCCGCCACGTGTCCCCCGCAGAATCTAAAAACGACCACACACGACGCGCTAGATCTCTCCACCCGCATCGTAATAAACCAGAAACTCATTGTCGTTCGCGCCCAAATTACCAACCTGCCCCTCCCTATATAACCATAAAGCCCCCCTCTCCGATCTCTCTCCGTCCCCCACTGTTTGTTCTCTCTCTCTCTCTCTCCTAGAGTAGCTGAACCAAACCCGCCAATATGAGCTAGCGATCCAAAACCGAGAAAGCCCTAGCCCTGCGTCTTCCCTTTGCCCTAGGGCTTTGTGATTTCCGATTTCGTTTAATTTGCTGTGGGGTTTCGATTCGAGGCATGTTGGGGTGAGAGTATTAGGGGGAATCGGAGAAGAAGAAGAAGAAGAAGAAGAAGGAAGAGATGTATAGAGAGCGAGGGTCGGGTGGGTCGAAGATGACGGAGGTGGGGGCGGTTGATCGGAAGCGGATCAACGACGCCTTGGACAAGCAGCTGGAGCGATCGTCGCCGTCGACTTCTAGGGCTGCAATCAACGGCAAGGATGGCAGCAGTAATAAGCCTCTTATCATGGGGGGTAAGGGTTTGATATCTGATCATCGTAGAGACTCTCGCTCTGCCTCTGCTTCTCTATCCAAAACCAATTGCTCTGATGGTTTGACATTTTTTCTTTCTTTTTTCCCTATGTCCTATTCAATTTCTTACCATTTGGGCAAATTTGCTTTGCTCAAGATTTTTGAAAGAAAAAAAAAATCGTGTTTTTGTTCCCCAAAATTTGCTTTTAGATAAAGTTTTCGGATGGGGATGCATCTGGGAAGAGCATATTTTGATACATATAGTGCACATTGTGATGTCAGCTGGGTTTGTGTTTATACTATAGTTATCTGATGGTCCTATATTTAACAATGCATGGATTGTAAAGAGCATTCTTTTTATTTCGATGTAAAATGTTAGCGTGTTCAAAAGGATGAGTACAAAGTCTTGATAGACAGACTCACAGACAGCTTGTGTCCATAATTTCAACTTTATCTGATGGTGCTGCATGTAGTCATTTGTGTATAATGTGCACGGATTTTGAAAGTCATTGAAACCATGTAGTGGTAGTCATAGGGATGAACGCAAATTTTCTTATATAGTTTCACTGTTTTAACCTCACAGTCTCTGTTCAGCAAGCTCTCTGTAGAAAAGTTGTCATTTTATAACTCAGTTGTCTTTTTGTTCTTTATGTTGTTGCATTCCTTCCTTCACATGATTTTATTGTTCTTTAAATGACTAGGTCTAGAATTCTGAGGTTACTGGGTATTTTGCACTGTTGGTAAAATTCACTAAGAAACATTTAGAAACAATTTTGCGTTTTCTTTTAATATTCTTAGAATTAGAAAGCGGTTCTTATTCAATTTTTTAGTCTTTGCAAGAGTTGATGATATGGCTTCTATAGCGAGTAATACCATACAGCTTAGTGTTAGTAACATTTCATAAAATCAAACTGCTGTGTCTTTTGATCCGGTGTTTAGTTCCCGCCTAGATGAAGAAGGCATTGTTCTTGAGGTTCCAAATTTGTTTCTTTTAATTAGGAGCAGCATCCATTACAATAGAGAGCGACTTACTTATTGAACTTCATTCTCTTACAAGTGATTCTTTGCAAACTGTTGTGTCTGCCTACATATACTAAACAGCTTAAGATTAGTCTGCATTTACTTTGTATCTACATACTATTATATTTCATTTGAGAAATAATATGTATATACTGTTTTAAAGAAAAATGGAGAAGATGCTATTAAGTAAGAAAAGGGTAATTATTTGTTTTCTACTATCTTATACTCAAAAGGAGATCTTTTTTCTAATTTATTTATTTTACTTTGAACATCCATATACTGACCTCCTTACAAAGGACACAAGGAACTCCATTCTTGTGCATGAAAAAGATATATGTGCACTTTTATTTATTCATCTAATGTTTTTATTGCTCTGCTTCTTTTTTTTTTTCTTTGCTGGTTTGGCTGTTGATAGATATAGATTACTAGTTCCATAAAGAACTAACGGTGTATTTATATTGATTGTAGAGGAATCTGAAACAGATAGTGAAGAGTCAGATGTTAGTGGTTCAGATGGGGATGACACATCTTGGATATCATGGTTTTGCAATTTGAGAGGAAATGAGTTTTTTTGTGAAGTTGATGATGATTATATACAAGATGATTTCAACCTTTGTGGGCTAAGCAGCCAAGTTCCGTATTATGATTATGCACTTGATTTGATCTTGGATGTTGAGTCTTCACATGGTAAGCTTACCTTCAGTGTACTCAGCATTGTGCATCGTCAGTTTAATCATTATTGAGATTTATAGCTATAGCAACATATGGTAGAACCTATAGAACCAGGGAAATAGGCATGTCACACATCGCTTGCCCACACCCATAGCTGGCCTTAGTTAGTAGGGTGGAGGATGATATATAGATTCAAGACCAACTTCAAGCTCTCTAAAAAGCTTCTTTGAGTTTTTCAGCTCAAGTTGAAAAATTAAATTGGTTTTAGCTATAGCAATCGTGAAATTGTATTTTGAAATTTTTGGATCCTAGTATTTATCTTGGGTGAGACTCGGTACAATAGCAAACTTTTACGTTCAGGCAGAATGACCAAATGTTAATCTTTCCCATTTGGTTTACCTTTCTAATGAATACCTTGCATCGTTTGATATGATGCAGGTGATATGTTTACGGAAGAACAAAATGAATTAATTGAATCAGCAGCGGAGATGCTCTATGGTCTGATTCATGTACGATATATTTTGACCAGCAAGGGCATGGCTGCCATGGTGAGTTTCTTTTCTTCATTGTCTTTTCACAATTTCATGCTTTCTCAACTGTTACATATGGGCAGTTTTAGAATTGTGCTATTGGATGTGCAGCTAGACAAATACAAAAACTATGATTTCGGGAGATGTCCAAGAGTGTACTGCTGTGGACAACCCTGCCTCCCAGTTGGCCAATCAGACATCCCACGGTCAAGCACTGTAAAAATATACTGCCCCAAGTGTGAAGATATCTACTACCCTCGATCGAAGTATCAAGGTAGTATCCTTTGTATTTATAATTCTGCATTTGAAACTGCTGGCTGCGTATAAGCAGCTGGTAAGGCAAGATGCTGCTTACAAAATATTTTTTACACTGCTGCATTTTTTGTTCTGGTTACCATCAATAGTTCTGTTAGGCTAGGCTATAAGGTTTTTCTTTGTACCCATGGTCTCCTGTTTTAATTTGGACCTAGGGTGCATTTTAGTTTTTAGCTTGCACTACTAGCAACTCCAAGTAGCCAAAAATTGATTGAAAGATTGCACTAAGTTGCCCTCCTTATTTAATGATTGGTGATCGAGGGCACCACTGGACCTAACCTACCATCATAATCTGATAAGTAGGTTTTGTTGTTAAATAGATGTAGATTAAAACTGGACTCTCAGTTTCTTTTATTTATATTTATATATATATATAGGAATTTTCTTAGGTGTGGACGTCCGTACCGAATTTTCAGTACGGATTTCCTGTTTTCGACCACTTTCGGGCCACATTTTTACATCTTAACCGTTCAGTTTTTAGGTCCTAGTGTATAGATCATCTCTACAAAATTTCAGCTAATTTGGTGATCGTTAAGGCATCCAAAACTGCATTTTACACGAACGGACCAAATCTGTCGAACCGGAACCGTTCGTATTTATAATGGTAAATTGCAGTTTTGGATGCCTTAAAGATCACCAAATTTGCTGAAATTTTGCAGTGGTGATCTATACACTAGGACCTAAAAACTGAACGGTTAAGATGTAAAAATGTGGCCGGAAAGTGGTCGAAAACAGGAAATC
>BDJD01003935.1:89161-101134 GCA_002564525.1 Rosa multiflora
TGCTTTATGATTATAACATCATTGGCTTTGACTCGTTATCGGGGTCGGACACAATGCTCACTAGTTTTGCTAGCATTAATTCCTGAACTACTTAACTCTATTTAGACATTGACGGAGCCTATTTCGGAAGTACATTTCCTCACCTGTTCTTGATGACGTACGGGCACCTGAAGCCACAGAAGCCATCACAGAGCTATGTTCCAAGAGTGTTTGGCTTCAAGCTTCACAAGCCATGATGCCGAATTTTCAAGCTTGAGCTGGGGTTCATACAAGACTTCCTTCCCTCTGTCAGAAATGCTCTTGAGGATTCAGGGCAGGGTTACTCGGATATAAATTTTAACTTTCATGTGTTCTCGATCCACTATAAATCAATTTGCAGCCATTCCAAGCTTCATTTTCCATTTGAGCTGCCTCTTGGTGAGCTTTTATAGAACTTATCCGGTTGGTTTTAGTATTAATAATTACTTTCTAGTGGTTTTCTGCCGACTTTTTTTCTTTCTTCATTTTCATGTTAGCTCAGCTGGGATTACTGACATTTTGAGAATAGCCACCCCTCATCCCTATCTTATATTTTCAGAATGTTTTCTGTAGTCCCGTAATATTCTTGTCTAATGATTTTAGTTTGATCTGTCAAGTCAGCTGTAGGTTGTATGCACTTAACGTTGGAATATATTGTCATATATACCATCTACAATTCTACGTTCAGATATTTGTAATGTCTCTTTTTTGTTGCGATTTCATTGTTTAACCTATTGCTTTTATAGAAATAGAATTCTGCTTATAGAAATCCTTGTACTGATGCCAAATTCAAAGTTAGAAATTCAAAGTTAGAAATACAAATGGTGTAATGTTAAGTTAGCAAGTTTTTGCTGGTAGTCATTACTAAGTTGGTGTTTGCACATTAGGGCCAAAGGAAACAAGGTAAACGCTAAACACACCCTAACAAGAACGAAAACTGCACTTGTTTTTCACCCAGATAGGTGGGACCGAAACTCATTGTACTTGGTGGCTGTGTTATGCACTAGAAACCCAAATCAGCTTTCCATAACGAAGTTCACCTTTGATTTTTATTGTCTGTACTCTGTACAAGTCCGAAGGTTTTAGTTCTCCAAATTGGGTTCAAAATATTGAGATCAATGCGAAACCTTGCCAATTGCGTCGTAGGATGATCTATAGGCTTATCAACCCCAAGGCCCAAGGGCTACGCCTATGATAGCACCAATAGCCTCTCCAACCCTCTCGGACTTCATAACAGGAGGTCAGTTCTTTAATCGGAACCAAATCTTAAGGTCTCGTTTGTTTTATGGAATTGAGGACTTGGGAAAAAAAAATTATTTCTTTCCTATGTTTGGTGTGCACAAGAAAATGAACAATTTCCTTTAAGAATGGAAAATATGGGGGAGGGTGATGACTCATATCATTCATTTTCCTTTCTACTTTCCCAGCATTAATTACATAATATAGTTACATATCTTCGTTGAAAATTATTATTGATAATTTTATTCAAAAAATTTATGAAATTTGTATAATTCTATATTTTAATACATGAGGATATAAATGAAATCTTAATATGATTTAGCTTATTTTCATTGCTCAAACCCATCACTAAGATTGAAACACACATGTTTTTGTTGTTTTCCCAACGTTTTCAAACAGCGGAGAGGAAAACAAAATTCCCATTAGTTTTCCTTTTCCATATGAAATACAAAGGAATTGATTTCATTTCCGTGAAACTTGAAAAGAAGCTGTAGTAGGACTTGAATGTCTGTACGACGGACAGAAGATGAATCTTTTTATATATTATTAGATAAATAAATAATATGTACATGTGATGATATTCACTCATTTAACTCTTAAAAATATTGTTCACACTTCATACTCTTTTCTTTTTTTTTAGGTTACAAAAAGTTTGGAGTGGAAGACATTATACACCTCTGCACTATGGAAGACCTAAAACATTGACCTCAAATGATTGACGTGGAGTTTCTTTTATTTTTATTTATATATATATATATATATATATATATATATATAAATGATTGATGTGGAGTTATGAATTTCTGCGGAAGATTTACAAATTGCGTGAACCAACGCAAAATTATTGACAGCAATGATCAAATTTAGATTACGGTTCAATTACAAGTACGTCCATAACAACTGAACCAACCCATATTGGTACTCTCTTCTTGTTTGTTGAAGGTAGAAATGAAGTGTTAATAGAATTTTTTTTTGTTTCCAAAGCCGGATGCACTTATTATTCGCTGGGTTTTCAATTTTCCCGTTGAAACCCACGTGTCAAAATCCGGTGCCCTGCGCTTTCCATTTCCGGTTGGTGCTCATATAAATCATCAGTCTCAGGGTTTTAACAGAGCAGAGCCTGAGAGGTCGAAACCCTAAACCATGGCCTCCTCCTCCTCCTCCTACCCCGAAACCCTAGACGCCCTCCTCTCATCCATATGCAATCTCATACCCACCCGCCTCGAATCCACCAACTACTTCATCTGGTCTCGTCGCATGACCATCATCTTCAACGCCCACGGCCTCCGCGGCTACGTCGACGGCACCATCAAGACCCCCGACAAATTCGCCCTCAACGCCCAAGGCGAGCCCACCGCGCAGCTCACCTCCGACTTCAAGCTCTGGCGCCGCTACGACGCCGGCGTCAAGGTCGTCATCAACGCCACGCTCTCCTCGTCGGCGCTGCCGCACATCATCGGGGCCGACACGGCCAGGGACCTGTGGCTGACGCTGGAGCGGCGGTTCACGTCGATGTCGAATTTCAATATCTTGAAGTACAGGTCTGATCTGCAGACAATTACGAAGGGAGGCGACTCGGTGAATGTGTATGTGGGGAGGATTGATAAAATTAGGACGAAGCTGGCCGGGTTTTCGGTGATGGTGGACGACGCGGAGATGATTGGTCATGCTCTGAGGGGGTTGCCGGAGGAGTATGAGGCGTTTCGGAACTCGATTACGGCGAGGAATGAGCCGCTGCTGTTGAATGAGTTTTATGTGCTGTTGCTGGCGGAGGAGGCTTCTATTTTGGCCGGGAATCAGTGACAGAGAGTTTTCAGTTTCGGATTTCGGAATGGTAATGAGCTCTGCTTGTAAGTGTGAATGTCTCATTTCGTTTCGTTTAGGTGGTAGTCGAATGGTGATAGTGGATCCAGTAGGTGTGTTTTGTTGATGATCAGTGAAGAAATAATGGGTTATATCCTTTCGGTTAATAAATTTGATGTTTATATCTTCTTTATTTATGCCGATTAGCCATTATTTGTGTGCATCTATGAGTTATACCACGTTGTTTCGGTGATTTTGACATATACTAGTGTGTTGCCTACTTGACTGATCAATTTATGGTCTCCCGGTTGGATGATCAACTTTCTTTGTTAAGCCAGTGTGTGTACAATTGAAGTGATGCTTGAGGGTAAATATAATTACACATTTACAGTTGAATCATAAGATGAAATGAGGGAGAAATATTCTTTGCTTTGGGTATAGGCTTTCTCAACTGTTACATATGGGCACTTCTAGAATTGTGTTATTGGATGTACAGCTAGACAAATACAAGAACTATGATTTCGGGAGATGTCCAAGAGTGTACTGCTGTGGACAACCCTGCCTACCAGTTGGCCAATCAGACATCCCACGGTCAAGCACTGTAAAAATATACTGCCCCAAGTGTGAAGATATCTACCAGACTACCACCCTTGGTCGAAGTATCAAGGTAGTATCCTTTGTATTTATAATTCTGCATTTGAAACTGCTGGCTGCATATAAGCAGCTGGTATGGCTGGATGCTGCTTACAAAATACTTTTTATGCTGCTGCATTTTTTATTCTGGTTACCATCCCATAGTTCTGTTAGGCTAGGCTATAAGGTTTTTCTTTGTACCCATGGTCTCCTGTTTTAATTTGGACCTAGGGTGCATTTTAGTTTTTAGCTTGCACTACTAGCAACTCCAAGTAGCCAAAAATTGATTGAAAGATTGCACTAAGTTCCCCCCTTATTTAATGCTTGGTGATCGAGGGCACCACTGGACCTAACCTACCATCATAATCCGATAAGTAGGTTTTGTTGTTAAATAGATATAGATTAAAACTGGACTCTCAGTTTCTTTTATTTATATTTATTTTATATATATATATATATATATGTATATATAATATTTTAAAATGTAAATGAAAGAACTTACTCTTCTTGTCAAACTCATTTCATCTGTGCATGGATTTGTGGGTGATGTTTAAAGGACATGAGTACTTTTGTGGCTAATTTAAAAGCTTGGTTTTATTTTATCTGTATACTTTATTTTTTTCTTTAATAAACCTTTGTCAGTTGTCGCAGTAATATATTACTAAGACTGATGTAGTAATTTTCAATTTTTATATGGAAATTTGATTCTTGATTTTGTTAAAAGCGTGAAACTTGATGCATATTTAGGTAGTACCTTGCCTATACAATATCATGACATCTGCTTTATGATTATAACATCATTGGCTTTGACTCGTTTTCAGTGTCGGACACAATGCTCACTAGTTTTGCTAGCATTAATTCCTGAACTACTTATCTCTATTTAGACATTGACGGAGCCTATTTCGGAAGTACATTTCCTCACCTGTTCTTGATGACATATGGGCACCTGAAGCCACAGAAGCCATCACAGAGCTATGTTCCAAGAGTGTTTGGCTTCAAGCTTCACAAGCCATGATGCCGAATTTTCAAGCTTGAGCTGGGGTTGATACAAGACTTCCTTCCCTCTGTCAGAAATGCTCTTGAGGATTCAGGGCAGGGTTACTCGGATATAAATTTTAACCTTCATGTGTTCTCGATCCACTATAAATCAATTTGCAGCCATTCCAAGCTTCATTTTCCATTTGAGCTGCCTCTTGGTGAGCGTTTATAGAACTTATCCGGTTGGTTTTAGTATTAATAATTACTTTCTAGTGGTTTTCTGCCGACTTTTTTTTCTCTTCATTTTCATGTTAGCTCAGCTGGGATTACTGACATTTTGAGAATAGCCACCTCATACCTATATCTTATATTTTCAGAATGTTTTCTGTAGTCCCTTAATATTCTTGTCTAATGATTTTAGTTTGATCTGTCAAGTCAGCTGTAGGTTGCATGCACTTAACGTTGGAATATATCGTCATATATACCATCTACAATTCTACGTGCTGATATCTTCAATGTCTCCCTCTTTTCTTTCATTTTCATTGTTTAACCTATAGCTTCTGTAAAAATAGAATTTTGCTTTCAAGAATCTTGTACTGAAGCCAAATTCGAAATTAGAAATACAAAGGGTGTACTGTCAACCTGGTAAATTTTTGCTTGGATTTGCATGCTGTTCCAGAGGACATGAGACGGGTTAAGTTAGTGTTTGCAAATTAGGGCCCAAAGAAATGAGGTAGACACTCCCTAACAAGAAGAAAGAAAGCTGCACTTGATTGGGACCGGAACTCATTACACTTGGCGCTATCGTAATGCACTAGTAACCCAAATCAGCTTTCCATAACCAAGTACGCCTTTGATAAGGTTCTTGGTTTTCAAATTGGGTTCAAAATATCGAGATCAATGCGAAACCTCGCCAATTGCGTCGACCTTTAGGCTTATCAACCCCAAGCACAACGCCTATAATAGCACCAATAACCTCTCCAACCCTCTCGGACTTCATAATATGAGGCCGGTTCTTCAATTGGAACCAAATTCCAAGGGTTTGCAAAGGAACCGAACCGTGATAGGACTTAAATGACCGTCGTATGGGCAGAAGATGAATCCCTTTCGATATAATTAGATAAATAAATAATTCTTATAGATGATGATATTCACACTAATTTTTCTCTTAAAAATTCCGTTCACACTCTCTTTTGTATATTCCACTATGAAGAGAGAATGACCCGAGGGGCTTGGTCTAGTGAAAAACCTGACTAGGCTTTCAAGTTGGGTGAATGTGAGCTGGATACTCAAAGAGGTCTAGTGTTCGATCATCTGCAGTGGCGGATCCAGGATTCGAGAGTTGTTTAGGCTAATTAGAAGTAGGGAAAAATTCATCAACGGTGTCTGTACACTTAGGGGACTTTCACAATGATACCTGAACTTACAAAGTTATCAATCTGATACTTGGACTCATTTTTTCGTATCAACGTCGTACGTACGACCAATTTCCGTCACGGAGCCGTTAAATTTTGCACGTGCACCGCACGTGAGTCACTTAATGAAGACAAAAAGATCGATTTACCCTCAAAAGTTTTTTTTTTCTTTTCTTTCTTTCTTTCTTTATTCTTCTTCTTTCTTTCTTTCATTCATTCATTCTTTCTTCCTTCTTTTTCTTTTTTGGTTTCTTCTACCCCTGATTTGAATCATCAAGATTCAAAATCATCTTGCTCGTCCGATTCCCACCGCCGCTGCGTCTCAATCCACCTTCATGCACCGCAGATGTTTCTGGTTCCCCCCACTTCAAATCCTACAACAAACTGAAATTGTGCACTGAGGCTTCGCCGCTCACTCCGAGTTCATCTTCGCCGCCGCCGACTTAGCCACCACCACTCTCGTTCTCTCCTCCAACCCCTTTTTATACACCATTGATCAGAAACTCAGATCCCACCAGCCCTCCACTCTCAAATCACAGATCCAATCCCACCCCGCCATCTTCTCCGTTGTTCCCGACATGCAAAACACCTCCACACCATCCTCACCTGCAACTTTATCGGTCTAGCCGACAATTTCGGCCTCTAGCCCAACTTCGATCAGAGGCAATTGTAGGCCAGAGAATTGGGAGCAGAGGCTGACGATGCCGACGGAGGTCTGGAAAACGAGGATGCAGAGGGTTAGGTTGCCCATTGCTGAAGAGGATGAGGATGAAGAAGAAGAGGACCATGAGGAAGAAAGAGGGTTTCACCGGAGATCGAGAAAGAAAATGGGCTCGATGGGCGCGGTGGTGGTGTTGGTTAACCTGATCGACCAGTGTGGTCTGGTGTTGGCAAGGAGAGAATGAGAGAATAAAGAAACCGAAAAAGAAGAAGAAGAAGAAAGAAAGAAACAAAGAAAAGAAAAGAAAAGAAAAAGAAAGAAAGAAAAGAAAAGAAAAAAAAAACTTTTGAGGGTAAATTGGTCTTTTTGTCTTCATTAAGTGACTCACGTGCATTGCAAAATTTAATGGCTCCGTGACGGAAATGGGTCTTAAGTACGACGTTGATACGAAAAAATGAGTCCAAGTATCACATTGATAACTTTGTAAGTTCAGGTATCATTCTGAAAGTCCCCTAAGTGTCTAGACACCGTTGGTGAATTTTTCCCTTAGAAGCACACTAATATATATATATATATATTTATATTTTTAAGGTTTGAAGCCCAGTGGGAGGTTTATTCTCACGCCTTTATTATTTTCAATCAAAACATACAACGTAGGGGACATAAAACCTAACCGCGTAAATTAAAAACTACAAGCATACGTTGGTTGTAAAACAACAATAAACTAACTAAATCGTACCCTCCGATACCCACTTACTTCAAACTCAGCAATCACATAATAATTATCAATGCTATCGGCAAATTCTTTTTCGATGTAGAGAACCATCAAATCATCAAGAAACTCATCTTCCGTCTTGTTTTGAAGTTACTAACTTGTAGCTGATTTTAATGTCAAATTATGTGTATAAAACAGGCTAAAGAATATAAAATTAGTAACACTAACCAGATGGAAAGGGCATCAACACTCAATAGTACTCAATTAAGTCTGAAACGTTGCGATAAGGATCAAACTCAGGAGTTGAGCATTAGTTAGCCTCATAATATTAAATAGCTCCCCTTCTTTCTATCGTGGCCTTTGACAGTTCAGCCTCAAATAATCTACACAAGCAAGACATATTTAAAAGAGATAACCGACTAAGCCGAGTGAAACAAACCCAAAACCGATATCCCTTAAACAAATCCAACAATCTCAATCATCAACTTATACCCAAAACTCAAAATCCCAGCTCACAATTACATGGAAGGCCAAAACTTTTCCAGAAACCCAGGCAATCACTCGGTCACTCCAGTCTGCAAGAAGCCAAGAATCTTTGCAAATCTGCACGTGAAATGGAATATACCCAGAATCAAAACATAAGTGGTCAAGTGGCTCTAAGGTTAAATTTGGTTCTTAAATCAGTGAGATAGCATAGCAATGCAAATGATTAATAAAAAAGTGGAGCAACCCAGTGAACACACATTAAGAAAATCGAACAAGATAAGAAATTGGATTAAAGGAGAGTGAAAGAAACCTTGGGCAGTTGGGCATTAGATCGGGCAATGGAAGGGAGAGGTGGAGAAGAAAAGGTGGAGGGTCTGATATTTCCGTTGAGTTAAAAATAGGCGAGGAGGGCAGGAGGCGAAGAGAGGAGAGAAGCACTCGACATCTCGACCACTTAGGAGAGAAGTGAGGTGCTGTGGCTGGGGGAGAATGCGACTTTTACCTCCCTATTATTTTTTTCTTTTCTTTTTTCTTTGGGTATGGGTTGAAATTATATATATATATACACACACATACATACTTAGTCGTTTTTCGCCAAAAAAACTGTCTAGACTTGAGCCCATATAGTCCACCCACTTACATCCGCCCTTGATTATCTTTTTATGAAAAACACCTCATGATGATTATTTTATCCAAATCAGGTCTTGGCTCGTAATGGTAACATACTTTGCAATTATTTCTGTAATTTAAAAAAAAAAACCAAAAAAACTATGAACAGATAATGAAGTGTGAATGTGTTGAGTAGTATTAAAAAAAAAAAAAATCGAGTGTTAATAGTGTTTTGGTTAGCTAATCGGTGGTTTTTCATTTACCCGGTTGAAACCCACGTGTCAAAATCCGGTGCCCTGCGGTCTCCGTTTTCCGTCGGAGCTCATATAAATCATCGGTCTACAGAGCAGAGGCACAGAGGTCGAAACCCTAAACCATGGCCGCTTCATCTCCTACCTCCTCCTCCTACCCAGAAACCCCAGAAGTCCTCCTCTCATCCATATGCAATCTCATGCCCATACGCCTCGAATCCACCAACTACTTCATCTGGTCTCATCTCATGACCACAATCTTCACCGCCCACGGCGTCCTTGGCTACGTCGACGGCACCATCAAAACCCCCGACAAATTCGCCCTCAACGCCCAAGGCGAGCCCACCGCGCAGCTCACCTCCGACTTCAGGCTCTGGCGCCGCCACGACGCCGGCGTCAAGGTCGTCATCAACGCCACGCTCTCCTCGCCGGCGCTGCCGCACATCATCGGCTCCGACACGGCCAGGGACCTGTGGCTGACGCTGGAGCGGCGGTTCACGTCGATGTCGAATTTCAACATCATGAAGTACAGGTCTGACCTGCAGACGATTACCAAGGGAGGCGACTCGGTGAATGTGTATGTGGGGAGGATTGATGAGATTAGGACGAAGCTGGCCGGGTTTTCGGTGATGATGGACGACGCGGAGATGATTGGTCACGCCCTGAGGGGGTTGCCGGAGGAGTATGAGGCGTTTCGGAACTCGATTACGGCGAGGAATGAGCCGCTGCTGTTGAATGAGTTTTATGTGCTGTTGCTGGCGGAGGAGGCTTCTATTTTGGCTGGGAATCAGTGACAAGAGAGTTTCGAGTTTCGGATTTCCGGTGGTGCTGGGAATGGTGAAGAGCTCTCTGCTTGTAAGTGTATGTTTAAATGTTTCGGTTCATTTTAGGTGGTAGTTGAATCGTGATTACTGGATCCAGTAGGTGTGTTATTTTGATGATCAGTGAAGATTTACTGGGTTATATCCTTTCGATTAATAAATTTGATGTTTATATCTTTGTTGTTTATGCCGAGTAGCCATCGTTTGTGTGTATCTATGAGTTATATACTACGTTGTTTTGGTGATTTTGACATATACTAGTGTGTTGCTTACTTAACTGATCAATTTATGGTCCCCGGATAATAGTTTGGGCGATTTTGACATAAGAATGTTGACTGATCATTTTATGGTACCCGGGTGGATGATCAACTTGCTTTGTTAAGCCAATTTAAGTAAAATTGAACTGATACTCGAGGGTAAATATAGTTACACATTTACAGTTGAATCATAAGATGAAATGAGGGAGAAACATTCTTTACTTTGGGTATAGGCTTTTTATAGGAAAATATGCAGCTCTTAGAAACTTGAAAATGAGCATTGGTGTTTTTAAAAGCGTCATTTCTATAATGGAGAGGCAAGCTTCGGAGCTTGCAACATCAAGGTCCAAGGATAGTGAAGTGACCATGATGAATGTTATTCCTCCATAGAACTAATTCAACCAACATATTTGGTGATCTTGTCAGTTATGCAATGTCATTTTAGTTGCCTTTTTCCTTTTGGATTTTTTCATACTCTGGTTTTGGAGCATTTGCTTTTTGATATACTGCCAATGTTGTCAGTGCTGTTTTTCTGTGTATAATTGTATATTTTGGTCATGTTATGCCTGATATGATGGTTTTGATTTGTCTACCAATTTCATTTTCATTCGTATACATCATATATGGATGTATTTCTTTCTTAAACAAGAGAGATGTTTTTGCTGAACCAAGAATGATGATATCGTTTTACTTCATGTGAGAAAAAATTATTTGAAGGTCAAATCACATGAGGGTGAGTTTGATAATGACCCACATAGGTCAAATAGTGATAATGACCCACATAGGTCAAATAGGTCAAATCACACAGGAACCTGAGGGATCTGGCCTTTTGCTATTGTTACACCTTTCAAATCACCTTAAATATATAAAAGATTAAGTTGATTTTCCCACCCTAAACCGACAGTTGAACGATGATAAATGTTGCACTGGTAAAACCCTCTCCCAGCTACTTGCTAAGGTCGGTTGCTTCAGTGGTAATAGACTAATAGCCAATACCCTCTGCTAGATATCAGAGGTTGCTTCAGTAGTAAAAGTCAATACCCTCTGTTAGATATCAGAGGTTGCTGCAGTCGTAAATTTCACGTGGCTACTCTCAAGGGACAGTCTTTAGGGTTGCTAAAGCTTGGTAAGCACTCCAAAGTTAGTGGTAGCTGTTAGTGGCACTCTACACTCCAAAGTTATTGTGTTATTATTGCAAAATATAACAAATACATTCTGGGAGGGCTAATAACGTTTCCATACACACAATACACACTGTTATATATAAACAAATGATTACCACCACCAAATGCACAAGGAAACTCATCCCTTATCATTATTGAACTACTGTAGCAGCAAGTAGCCATGTTGCAGACACTGTTTCATTTGCCTTCCTCTAACTTGTCGTTGCCAATGAATTTAAGCGATATTTTTGTCTTTTGCTTCGTTTACTAATGAGGTAGGGTTTTTTATGGGGAAAAGTACGGTAGAGTGAAGTTGCAAGAAAACTTGAAAAGTTGCTTGGTGGATTTTTTTTAACTGTTGGGTGGTTTCTATTTGGGAATTTTATTCCATTGCTTGCTCGAGTTGATCACACCAACAGTTCAGAATAAGCGTTGAGAGCTGTGTTACTATTGTAAGTGTTGAAGGTGAAAGATACAAAGAAACTTGTGGATTCCCTTTTCGAAAACTCAGAATCATAACATGGCTGGTTCTTCCATGATAAACATCAAAGCAATCATCTTGGTGAAGCTCCTCTGTCTCCACAACTGTAGCTAGACTATGATGTGAATGTTGTTTACATTAGGAGTTTGAGAATGCACGTCGCCTGCACAATTGATTAACCTTCCTCTTTCGGCATCGCCGATTGCGATTATGAGAATTGATAATGACAAACCAGCCATAACAACGAGTGATTTAGACAAATGCACCACCTAGCAAGTAAAAATTTCTGCAATTGAATGGTTGGGAACCGGAGATTCACAATCGACAACTATAACTTCTCAAATATCTAACAAAATCCCATTACCCCTTCAAACTATTTTGGAAATGAACTAAATCATTAGGAGAATCCATATCTACCATCAATCATTTTGAAATGTCACCAT
>BDJD01003936.1:10944-23310 GCA_002564525.1 Rosa multiflora
TTTTTTTCACTTCTATTATTCATGACAAACTGCTATAGCCATGTCCCAACTGATATCATCCTACTTTGAGTTTGGTTCTTATGTACACTATATGCATTACACAGTACCCAGTTCAGTTTTGTTGCCCAGCTGTGGTTTTTAGAACATCTCACTTTTCCATAATACATTCCATATAATTATGATTGGATTGATGGTTTATGAATTGAATGCTTTATAATTTCAAACTTGACTGCAGCAAGATTTGGAAAAAGCTGAAGAGGAGAGAAGGAATTTGAATGTTGAAATAACTCCACAAGTTAGAGAAGATATCTATGCAGAGGTTCTTGGGGTAGAGAAGCGTAACCGAGTGAGGGGTCTTGGAGCGGGTGTCTGCTGGCGTGATGTTCCATATGTTCATATCGAGAAAAGAGGTGTTTCAAGAGTTGTGGAAGCATTGACAGCAACAATTCAAGAATTGAGGAGTGAAGCTGAAAAAGAGAGAATTGAAGCTGCCCAAAGAGAGGAAAGAATTAGGAAGGAAGCTACTGACCTAGACAAAAAGTTCACAGCCCAAATGGAGCAGTTTAAGATACAGCAAGAGGCAATGATGGCAAGGAAGTTGAAGGAACTAGCAACACTTGAAATGGGTAGATGGATGAAAGAAGCTAGTTTTTCGGGGATTGACACAGCATCACAAGTAGATATTGAGCCAATGACTAAAGGTAGTAGACCCGTGATCCCAACCCCAGCCATCACTGATAGTGTTTATCGTGTGGAAAACCCTCCAACTGTTCCAGAATTGCAGCGGAAATCAGCTGGTTAGTTTTACCTTATGTAGATGTCATTTCCTGCCTTTGATGGTTTTGTTTTTGTCTACTTTGAGTTAATCCTCAAAGCTCCATCAAAACTATGTTCTTGGCCAAGGATTTTGTTGTTAAATGGGGGAAAATCTTAGTCATATTCCACCTTGAACAACACTGTATTCTGGAAAACATCCTTGTTTTTTGTACGCCAAGAATTTGTTTAAGGTATGAAGTAGATGTACTTTTTGTATGCCAAGAAATGTAAAAAAAAAAAAACATCTTGCTGGCATGGCCAGTTTGTATATATTGGTCAATTACTCAATGATATTTAGTTGAATTAAAACAATGATGGCAGGTTGGGAATGTAACGTTCACTCTCTTATGAGTAACTGTGGATGAGTTTATTTTTGTTGGGAAAAATGAAATGCAATTGTGCAATTGTATATATTTTTGTATTTGTTAATTAACAGTTTTTTTTTTTAATGGTATTCATATTTTCACACAGATATCAGTATGAGACTATTCATAACAAGTTTTGTTGAGATTTGTTTCACTCTGAAATCTGTGTGAGTACGGTAATCAATTCACACGGATATTTGTGGGAGTTAAGAACATATTTCATACAGATATCTGTGTGAGTTAAGAAGTTATTTCTCACAGATATCTATGTGTGTTAAGAAGGTATTTCACACTGATCAAGCTATTAAAATATTATTTCGGTCTCACACGGAATACATAAAATTCTACTATGCATGCTGGAAGATAAGGGGGACCCACTTAAAATTTCACACGGACTCCTAAAACCGTGTGAATAGAGCATTAGCGCCCCCTCCGAAGGCAACCGAAAATAATTCCGTGCTTGCACCGTAGGTACAGGCTTTTACATACTGACATCCGTGTGAAATGGTAGTATCTCACACAGAATTAAATCTGTGTGAGTTGCCCGTTTTGCCAGTAGTGGGTATTGTGATCCTCATCTCCAACCCGCCTCATTGCCATCTCTAGATCCGTGGTTTTGAACTTTAAATAACAATAGACATTGTCATGACAAACCATTTCATCGTAATTAAATAGATTTCTAATTTATATGGATATGTACACATGAGTATTTTCTTTTAAATTTTTCTCACAGAAAATACAAAAAGAGTAATTGAAAAGTCGAAAACCCTTCCTAGTTCCCAAACTCCAGATAGGAAAGGAATATATCATCTCATTGCCTTGTCCTAGACGCTTTTGGTTAATTGCTCTTATTGACGTTGATAGGTCTAACTTCTTGCACTTCAAGCAATAAAGCAACGCTAGCTGACACTGACGCTGATTATACACTCATACATATATTGGCCAAATAAAATGCTGCTACGTACTCACTCACGGCGATCTTGCTTGGTATTTTAATTTCTATGTGAACTAATCTTAAGTTGGACAATATTTGACCGCATTAATTTGACTATTAGATCGAGTATTTCTAAGAAGCTATACATGCATGTCAATTACAAGCTAAGTTGGCTGTCAATCTTCCCATGCCAAGTGGGAAGCTTTACCTCTAGGAAGTATTGGGGACAATCGAATTCATCTTCGTCGTTGGATCACGTAGTTAACCCATTGTTCAACAAGAGCTAGCCACCGCACTCATGTCACTCTTCATTCTCCTATAAAAGGACTGGTTAATCAATTTTGGCGCATGTCACGTATTTTGGCGCTTCTGGTACGGGATTTACTTGGTTTGATTCATCTCCTTGTTTCGTTAATCAAATTTGTTTAAGAGATAAGTTAGGTCTCCCTAATTTTCATTTTAGATGATTTCTTTTGTTTTGAAAGGCAGAATGATGTCTGTCATTCCTCATCAGTAGTACTTTACTTCTGGAAGGTGCAGGATATGTTCTCTCCTCTTACTTGTATTTTCCTTTACTTTTAATAAATATTTTTCCTCACAAAAAAAAAAAAACAAAAAAAAAGGACTGGTTACTGACAAAGTTCGCTCTGCGATGGTTAATGAACACAACTGTCCCTTCTCTCACACAATTTGGGAATTTGGGTGCCGGATTCGTTTGTGATACTGAGGTGTACTTAGTGACGGGGATTCTACAGTTCGATGTTGGGTTGTTTCTTGCTTCTTTATCGAAGTTTGGTTGATTCTCTCCCACTTACTTTGCTTGATGGAGGAAGTTGTCGGTAGTTTTTCCAGGAAATTGGCTTTATAGGAGACGAAAGTCAAGGTAGTCATGCCGCAGTCGGCGTTACTGGGTATCCCAAGGCGTGCTTTCCTGATATGTGAATTACTGACCAAGAAGGATTACAAAGTGGAGTCTCTTATCAGTACTTTACGGAGACTTTGGAGTCCAAAATCCGAAACTCAAGATAGGTCGAGGATCTCGGTGTGTAATCTGGGTGGAAGTAATAGACTGCTCTTCTCATTCAAGCAGGAAGTCAGATCTTGGTTGGATCTTGAGGGGCAGTCCATGGTCCTTTGAGAAGGCTTTGGTTGCTGTAGCGGTTACAAATGGCACTGAAGATCCTCGCACGGTTTCATTAGACACTCAATATTTCTGGATTCGTATCCGGGGTTTACCTCACTCTATATGGACAATGAAATGGGGGTTAATACATGCCGGTGTATTGGCCAGGCAATTGGTCTTTTTGTGAGGGCAGGAAAGGGCTGTGGAGTTGGTTGTTTGGGGGATTTCTTGCGTATCAGAGTAGGGATCAATGTTTTAAAAAGCGCGCGTCATGCGCGCCTTCAAGCTTAAAAGGCGTGAGGCGTGAAGAAAATTGCGTCTGTTTTGCAGATGAGGCGCAGGAGGCGGAGATGGAGGGGTTGAAGGCGGCGAAATCGCGCCTTAAGGCGTGCTAAGCGTACGCTTGGATTTTTTTTTTAAACACACCAAAACGACGTTGTTTTGGTGTTTTGAGAGGGTTTTCACTCATTTATTAGGTCGTGTATTATACCCGTGCCAAGCCGCAAATCACTCAACAGCCTCCTCCCCGACTCTTCACTCTCAAGAGCATCCAATGCCTTACTCGAAAAGTTGATAAAATCATGAAGAGCCCATATGTTTTTTGAAGAATTGGAGCAAGGAGGTATGATCTTGCTTTTCTCTCAACTTTCCTTGCTTTCTTTGGATGTTTCTTGTTTATTTGGCTCCCATTCGAATTCAGTCTCATTCTCTCCCATTCATATCGCTTTCCTTCATTTTGCTGTCTGTCTCTGATTCTCACACATGCACAGATCGATCGAGAGAGGCGAATTGGAGCTCCGGTTATAGAATCCAATCTGCGAGTTTAGTGTCGAATTCGGATCGGCAACTACTGCGTCCGTGTGATTGAAGGCTCATTGTTCTTTTAAGAGTTCGTATTGTTCTTTAATTTGATTACTGAATTAGTTTTAGTGTTTTTGCTTGATTGTTCATACTGTAGGTGAGTTGTTTGTTCGTGTGAATTGTATGTGTTGATTTGATTTACATATCCTAGATTTTGTTCTGATAGTGCATTGCATGTACGGCTGTGGATGTGATCTGCTTGGTAGTTGGAATTTTCTTTGGATACCTTGTAATTGTTTGCCGCTGTTGCCCATCTCTATTTAATTGGATAAATGTTAGCAAGTTATAGAGGACGAGTGTGGTTTTATAGTTTTTGTGGAATTGTGTTTATGTTATTGTGGAATTGTGTTGAATCATATGGTTTTAGTACTTGTTTATTATGAATGGATGACAATTTATAATGTTTTTTTGGTTACAATACATGTTCTATATATAAGACTAGTTCTATATGTAAATACAGCTAATTTATACGTAAGGCTTACGCCTTACGCCTCAAGGCGAATGCCTTGTTGAGGCTCTCCCGGCTACGCCTCAGCCTTTTAAAACATTGGTAGGGATCAATGTCAAGGCTCCTTTGAAGAAGTATGTGAATTTCAGGCCTACATGTTGGTTGGATAATATGGCGTTTGATCTGGAATATGAGCGTCTGCCACTTTTCTATTTTTACTGTGGGCTCTTGACACATACTGGGAAGAACTGTCCAAGACGGGAAACAGGTGAATTAATTGTACCTGTATGATTCTCGGCTCAATGCAAATAGGAAAAAGGAGTTGCTTTTGGCCAATTTGCGAAAGTCTCGTTCTCAGACTGAGTCTAAGAATCATGGCTACATGAGGGGCTATGCTACAAAAAAGAAGAATGGGTGGATCATGCAGGCCCCTGAAGTCCCTGTGGTGGCCTTCACCAAGACTAGAGATGAGCGTGATGAGGATGTTGTTGATTGCATTAGAGAAGGGGAGTCCATGGCATTGGATTCGGGGAGTGAAGTGGAGGCTATAGCAGGAGGTCAATTGGCAAAAAGAAGACAGGTTTTGAGTGAGTTTTCTGAGCTTTCTACTGGTACTGGGGAGGGGCTTAACACCTAGCTATGTCTAAGGGACGACTCGGTACTGGTCAACCCATCCTTGTCAACATCTTTGAAGAGTGTTTCAAATGTTGACGTTTGTTTTGGAAAGGAGTCCAAATCCATTTCTGAGTCGAAGTCATCTACAACTCTTACTCCAGCGCAACTGTTTTTACCCTCTCCTAGAAGTAACAAAGAAAATTTGAATGTCTATCAGAGAAGGCTAGCCTACTATTTCGGGAATTCCTACTTCTTCTCTTGGCCTTGCAAGTCTATAAGGTAACAATGAGCCAAAGCAAGGTACAACTATTGAGAAGTTGGACGAAGCCTTGGATGGACCTCACAAACGTCAGATTTCACCCTAAAAAAGGCTTAATAAGATTGCCAAAACTGGTTTTGTCATGCGTAAGGTTACTGTTGTTGTTGCTTCCCCTACAATGAGTAAAGGGCGTACTCCCTAATGCTCATCCGTGATGGGTCCTGTTTTAACCCATCACGAGCCATGAATGTTTTGTGTTGGAACTGTCAGGGATTGGGAACCTTCGACAGTCAATGGGCTGAAAGGGCTAGTTGCCCTCAAGTTTCCTGACTTAATCTTTCTCAGTGAAACGAGAAGGACAGCACAGGATATGACACGAGTTAGAATCCAGCTTGGTTTTCAGAATGCTTTTGCAGTTTCTTGTAAATTTTTTAGAAATAAGCATGTGAAATTGGTCAGAGCGAGAGGACTGTGTTTGCTTTGGAGAGAAGAAGTTGATGTTGATCTCAGTTCTTATATTCAGAACACCATATTGATGTTTTAGTAGGGAATATTGGGGACTAAAATAGATGGAGATTCACGAGCTTTTACGGTCACCCTAGAGCGGAGCTTCGTTCACAGACTTGGGAGTTACTTCGAAAATTGGGTTTTAACAATGGAAGGCCGTGGTTGATTGGTGGGAATTTTAACGAAATCTTACAAGCTTTAGAGAAGGAGGGAGGTCCTCCTAGGTGCCCAAGACAAATGGAAGAATTTGGTAGGCGTATTGATGAGTGTGGACTTGTAGACTTGAACTTGGTCGGTCCTGCGTTTACTTGGAAAGGTAGGCGTGCTGGTGAAGATATCAAAGTCAGGCTTGATCGTTTCTTTGCAACAAGTGGATGGCTAGACTTGTTTCCTGCGTCGAAGGTAGTCCACTTGAACCCATCAAAGTTGGATCATCTTCTTGTGCTGTTGGAGGTGCATAGTTCAAGGCCAAAAAAGAAAAAGAAAAAAAAGAAAGAGGTTTCGTTTTGAAGCTCTGTGGTTACAAGATGAGGAATGTGGGGCTGTGGTGTCGCAGTGTTAGGAGGGGGGGGGGGGGGACAGGTGGTAATCCGTTTCACATAGTCTGCTCCAAAATTGCTCATTCTAGAAGGAGGTTGTGTGAGTGGAGCAAAATAAAATTTGGGAGTTTAAAGGCTGAAATTGAGAAGACAAGAGCACAACTGTCTGTTTTTTATGACGCATCTCCTACTGTACCTCTTGTAGCTGAGTGCCTAGCACTGGAAACAAAGCTTAATGAATTATTATGGCAGGAACATTCTTACTGGAAGCAAAGATCACTGGTGATGTGGCTCAAGGATGGTGATTTGAGTACAAAGTTTTTCCATCACCAAGCTAGCAACATGAAGCGGAAGAATGAAATCAAGGGGTTATTCAACAATGAAGGGACGTGGTGTACAGAAGATAATGATTTAGAGAAAATAGTGTTGGGTTTTTTTGGTAATTTATTTACCGCTAGTAATCCTTCAAATTTGGATGTTTTTATTAACCTGTTCCCTCCAGTTATTACAACTGAAATGAATGACTTATTAACAAAGGAGTTTGAGGACAGTGAAATTCTAAAGGCTCTTAAATAGATGCATCCTTTGAAGGCACCTGGACCTGGTGGCTTTTCCCTAATTTTTTATCAACGTTTCTGGTCAGTTGTAGGACGGGATGTCTGCAATGCAGTTCGGTGCTTCATGAAATCTGACGGACTTATGAAACAGGTGAATGGGACTTTTGTACACTAGTTCCAAAGGTGAAATAGGTGGAGCATATTCAACAAATGCGGCCTATCAGCCTTTGCAATGTTATTTACAAGTTGGGTTCCAAGGTGCTTGCTAACCGCTTGAAAACTCTGCTTCAAGTTATTATTGCTCCAAACCAGGGAGCATTTGTACCAGGTAGGCAGATTTCGGATAACTCCCTCCTAGCTTTCAAGATTTCACTCTTTCTTGAGAGACGGAGTAGAGGATCACAGGGTTATGTTGCTTTGAAACTAGACATAAGCAAGGCGTATGACAGAGTCGAATGGCCATTCCTTGAAGCTGTGATGAGAAGTTTGGGGTTTAGTCAAACTTGGGTTGATTAGATCATGCGCTGTGTGAAGACTGTCTCTTACTCTTTCATTCTGAATGGGAAGCCACGAGGTCATATAATTCCTTCGAGAGGGTTGTGACAGGGTGACTCAATTTCTCCTTATCTCTTTTTATTATGCGCCGAAGAATTGTCACGTATGCTATCTGAGACGGAGGGGTTGGAACGATTACATGGTGTGTCCATAGCTTCTGGTGCCCTATCTATTAGTCATCTCTTCTTTGCTGATGACTCTTTCATTTTCATGAGGGCGGATAGGGAGGAGTGTGAGAGGTTGAAGAATATATTGCAGCTCTATGAAAATGCTTCGGGTCAACAAGTAAACTTCCAGAAAAGCTATATCTCATTCTCCAAAAATGTTGGTCTGGGTACTCAGGAAGACTTAGCAACAATCCTTGGAGTCTTGCGCATTGACAAGCATGATAAATATTTGGGTCTTCCTACTGAGGTGAGTTATTTAGGGTTTATTATGGAGAAGACTAGGAATAAAATGAAGAACTGGAAAGACAAAACACTTAGTGTGGCTGGCAAGGAGGTGATGATTGAATCGGTTATGCAATCTGTTCCCACTTATGTAATGAGTTGCTTTGAATTATCAAAGCATCTTTGGAGGAAATGCACCGCTGCATGGCTGAATTCTGGTGGGGTGACTCTGATCAGGGAAGGAAAATTCTCTGGCTTGCCTGGGACAAAATGTGTATCCCAAAAGAAGAAGGAAGTTTAGGCTTTATAAATATGGTGGCTTTCAATCAAGCTCTTCTGGCCAAACAAGGGTGGAGACTTATTCGTTTCCCAAATTCACTTCTTCCCAGAACTTTACAAGCTAAATATTATCCTTATTCGGATTTTCTACATGCTTCTGTGAACCCTGGGGATTCTTATACCTGGCGAAGTTTAATGAAAGGGAAAGAGCTTCTTGAAAAAGGGATACGTTATCAGGTTGGCACTGGGAATGATATTTCAGTCTGGTTCAATCCATGGGTACCCCGGCCTCATACTTTCAGGCCTTATTCTCCTGTTATGGAGGGGTTGGAAGATTTGAAGGTTGCTGACTTAATTGATCCGGTTACTAAGGAATGGATGTTTGACTTTCTGGAGGAACTTTTTACAACAAATGAGGTCAGCGTGATTAGTAAAATTCCTCTCAGTTTGAGATACCCAATTGATAGATTAGTATGGCACTTTGATCAGCATGGAATCTATAATGTGAAGAGTGGGTACCATCTTGCAAGGTGTGTTGCCACATTACCAACTCACACTTCTTCTTCTCATGGTAATGATGAAATGAAAGCATTGTGGAAAATGATTTGGAAGGCTGGGGTCCACCTATTGAGGTTGGCTGGTTAAGACTATTCACTGCTTTTTGCCTTTTATTTCCACCTTTTCTCTTTACCAGTTAGATACTGTTCACAAAAAGTCACTTTCTGGGTCAATTTCTTGACCTGCCAACTGACATTTAATGACTTTTTGTAAACAGTATTTGACTGGTCAAGAAAAATGGTGGAAATGAAAGGCAAAAAGTAGTGAATAGTCTTGACTAGCCAACTTTAACAGGTGGACTTGCTCTAAAGTCAGGAGTTTTGTGTGCAGGTTAATTAAAGGCATCCTACCAACTAAAAGGGCTCTCAATAAAAAGGTGAATTTAGTGGATAGGAGCACAAACTGTGACGTTTTTAATAAGTATTTTCCCTCATTTGGCTAAGTTATTCTCTTAAAATTAATAGGGGAAATTACTGGTCACTCCCTGTACTTTCGGGGAGTCGACAGTTCAGTCCCTCATATCTCAATTTCAACAAATCACTCCCCAGACATTAAAATTTCACACAATTTGGTCCTTCCGTTAACTGTCCGTCTGAAGTGGCTGTTAACTGGGTGAGTTGGCATTTTTTCCATGCCAACTCAGCTGAATGCATGCCATGTCAATGGAATCAAGAGGTCAGTCCCTGTACTTCATTTTTCCTGTTCTTCACTAAAAGAAGATCAAAATGCCTCCAAAATTGAGATCATATTTCCCTCTATATTCACAAATTGAGTAATATTTGTGTAAATTGAAGCATCCACAAAGTTGAAGCATAAATGGAAGGAAAAAGTTCGAAACAAACATTCATCTACATTCATAATTAACCCCTAAACCGAGAAATACAATATATCATCAACATTAGCAAGCCATTTAACAAAGCTCTAACTTACCAAAAATAAACGTTCGAGCATTGCATCCTCCAATTGTTCAAGTACTAATATGTTTGGAATTAAATTTAGCTCTAATCATCTTATCAAAAGATTAGAGCTAGCAACCAAGTGACACAGCACAAGGTTGCCCAAAAACATGATGCCTAAAACGTTTTGCCTGGCTAGCTAATATCAGATCCCATACCCTAAACTATTTTGCAGCTCCTTTACCTGAGTTTTGTCTAACCCTTTGAGAGGACCTTGATGGTGTTGCAGCCTTTTTGGTTGATGCATTGGAACCTTGTACAGACCTTGAACTTGTTGGGGCACATCCAGCTTGTCCAGGCCTTGAACTTTGCTGGGTAGATGCAGCTTGTATAGGCTTTGATGTCTTTGGGGCAGACTTGTTTGCTTCCAATGTTGATGCCTTCTTGGCAGCCTTCCTTTTCTGGAAACACACAACATTGCATTAAAAGTAATGTTACCTTTGATACTTTAGATAGTAGCAATACATAAAAAAGAAGTAGACAAGAGAGTGTGTAATACCCTTTGATACTCGGCCCTTTGTTTAGCTTTCTGCCTCAACTCATTCTTGGTCATGGGTGGTTTTTTTCCTTTCTTGGACTGCAGCAAACAATAAGGTAAGTAAATGACAATTCAATGTAAGTCAAAACCACTAATTGCCTCAAGTTTGAAATACAAGTTACCGGATTTTCAGATGTTTGTCCTTCCTGTGAATTCAGCTTCCTCTTCTTATTAACAACAGCAGCCTTTTCCTTTGGTGGCAAATGTCTTTGACATGTTTTCAAGTTGTGACCTACTTGCTTACAATTGCTGCACCTTAGGGATCTTTGCACTCTTACAAGTTTAACACCACCTTCCTGAACCCTTTCTGAAGCATCCTTCATTCTTGCTGTTTTGGGCCTTCCAGGCTGTCTTGAATATTGCGGAGGCAAAATAGGAGGATCTTCAGTTCTTGACCACAAATCCATGCTATTTACAGGTTGGATGAAGTTGTTGTAAATACTCATGTAGGTCTTCTTCAAATAGCATGCTGCCACATAATCATCCGGATCATGCCTCTTTAAGTAAATGGCAGAGATAGCATGCTTGCATGGAATTCCAGATAAGTCCCACCGCCTGCAAGTACATGTCCTCATTCTTAAGTCCACCACATTCTTCGATCTGTCAATGTTCTCTACCTCAGCAATGTCACCACCATTAAATGTTGGTATGCAGTCTGTTGCAGCCTTCAGCTTATTCTTCTCTATAACCACCCTTGGCTTTGGACAGATATTGCCATGGTAAGCCTCCATTTTTTCTTTCCTCATTGCAACTCTCTTCATTAGTTTGACCCTCAACTCTTCAAACATGGTCACTGGTGGTTTACCCCTTGCCTCCAATATCCAACTATTAAAACTCTCACACAGATTGTTTATCATGATGTCACAGTCCACATCTGTGTTGAAATATGCTCTGCACCAATGTCTTGCAGGCCTCTCTTTTGCTGCAATCATTAACCATCGCATAATATTAAAATCAGTTTAGATATATCAACATATGAACATTCATAATAAAGGATTTTCAAGTACCTGTAAGCCACTTATATGCATCAAGATCAAGGGCCTTCATATCCTCCATCTCCTTCTGAAAGTAAGGTAAAGTAGTTGATTTTGCACAAGTCCACATCTGATCTTTCATCACCTTTCCGGGAAATAACTTCGTAAAGTTAGTCCACATGTGCCGGACACAAAATCTGATATGAGCTCTTGGAACAACCTCATTAAATGCTGGTATGAGACCTTTTTGCCTATCACTAATGAAGGTCCATCCTCTTCCTTCATGCTCAATGTTCAGATCAGAAACCATTAACTCTAGGAACCACATCCATGAATCCTTGCTTTCTGCCTCAACCATAGCATATGCTATCACCCATGATGTGTTATTGGCATCGATACCAACAGCTGTCAACAATTGACCCCCAAAGCAGCTCTTTAGATGTGCACCATCTAAGCCAATAACAGTTCTGCAACCAGCCTTAAAGCCATTCTTAAGAGCCCCCAAACAAATATACATTCTTTTAAATACTGGAAGGTTGCTTGTATCGGGGAAAGCACACTTAATATCAATTGTAGTGGATGGATCAGCCCTCTGAAGCTCTCTTCCATAATCTCTCAGCCTTGCATATTGCTCTATTATGGATCCTTCTACTTCCAAAAGTGCAGCCCTCTTGGCCCTATAAGCCATTGACTTGGAAACCCTTGCTCTAATGCTAGCTGACATTGTCTTGGCTAGAGATTCTGCGATCCAAAAAATCTTAACTAGAAAATCGATAAATGTGACATTGGCAACCCTTACTCAACATCTTAGCAATTAAAGCTGAGATTAAGCAAGATGGGAGAACCTCCCGTTTAACATAGAAGGTGACAATTGGCTTACCCGGACTTGATAGGAGCACAATGTGCGACGATATTAATGAGTATATGCTCCATTTTAGCCTTGTTTCTCCCTTAAGTTTCTTGTTTTGAGTCATCGAGTCATTTTAAGAGTCTGGTAGAGTGTTTGGCGTGAAATAGGCAGAAAACGCAAAATTCATGAAGAATCCTAGCTGGATCAGGATTCCTCACCGTCATGCAAATCTGTGGGCCTTAA
>BDJD01003936.1:23903-35825 GCA_002564525.1 Rosa multiflora
ATTTGCGAGTTGTGTAATTGGAGACATGAAATTTTCAGAATATTTTTATTAATATTTTTGAGATTTTCAGTTTATTATTGAGTTAATTTCGAGAATCCTTTTATGATGCATGTTACAATCTTGTGCCCTTTTACGTGTTTAGGTAATTTTCAGAGTTAGGTTAACAAGTTTGCATGCTAGAATAACGGTGAGAGTTCTTGTGTGTTTGCTTAATTTGCGAAGAGTAATTGTTATTTGTTAAGACGCTGAGTTAAACAAGTAGTAACTAGTTCTAACGGGTGGTAAAAATCATGCTTTAATGATTAAATGATTCTGGAAATTACCTGTTAAATTCTATGTGTAATGGTTAATTTGCACGTGTGAGTTGATTCGAGGGTTAGATAATATTACTAGTTAAAAGAATTACGCTGAGTGTTTTCAAAAATTAGTATTATTAGGCTTGGTAAGGACTTTTCCGATCCAAGCCTACATTAGAATGAATCAGATAAGTGGATTGATCCGCTGAGGCTTTTCATTTGAGCTCTTATCTAGGCATTTAAGATGGGAACGTTTTTGTAGCATGTTGAAATGAATTTTCTATTTTTACACTTAGTAATTTCTGAGTGGTATTGGTCTAGGTTAGGGAAGTCGATCATTGTATATAAGTTTATTTGTTTTTTATTTTTATTTTAAGTAGACTAGGATCCCAATTTCAAAACCCCCCATTTTATTCTTTTATTTTTTAATTGACCTTTTTGTGTAGGTGTACCCTACAATACCCGGATTGAACGATCCCTGCTTATCATATACTGACAACTACATTTTGTAGGGTTAAATTGTGAGGTTATTTCAGCCGCATCAGGACTCCAAAACAACACCGTACTACAAAAACAATCTCCACTAGGGCATGATGCATCCACAGGAAATCCATCCCCAGCATTACATCAAATTCCACTAAATCAAATAGAATCCAATCTGCGTCTAAGCAAACTCTTTCCGCAAACACTCCATAACAACGATAAACCCATTCAATTCTATGCATTTCTCCTGATGGTAAAACAACATGCCACTCTCCAGGAAGAAGAGATGAAGGCACATCAGCAAAGAAAGCAAACCTCCTAGACATAAAGGAATGAGAGGCTCCAGGATCAAGCAAAATGAAAGCCGGTTGGCCAAAAACAATTAACGTACCCATAATGACGTTCGGTGCAGTGCGACCCTCCTGTTGGGTCATGGCATGAAGACTGGCCTGGGTCACTGGACGCCCTCTCTGTCCTCGACCTGACTGAGTAGTGCTGCTCCTGCCTGATAAACTGCCATGAGAACCTGTACTAGCAGCACCCACAGTGGTCTGACCCACAGTCTGATCAGATGTAGTAAAGACTCCCTAGGTCAAGTAAGGGCAATCCCTCCTGTAGTGGCCCCACTGGACACTCTGATAACAAGTCCCTGCACCTGACTGGTCCCGGCCTGCCAGACACTGGCCCATATCATACCTACCACAAGTAGCTCACTAGGGATAGTCTTTCTGAATCGGTTGTCTACTAGGAACTCCACTGGAACCAGCGGTGCTACCCCTGGACTGCCTCCTACCAAACTGTCCAGACCTCCTAAAGCGTCCCCAGAAGCGCTGTCGAGAGCTAGAATCTGAACTGCTTGGTCTATTCCCTGATGACGATGCAGAACCCGAACTCGACGCAATCCTCTTGGATGGCCCCTGGCTGGAACCGTCTAGGTATCTGGCCTCACACCGCATAGCAGCCTCCACACCTAAACTAAAAGTCGGGAAATCGTGAGGTGCCAACCTATCCGAATAAATTGTTAGGAGACTACTAATAAACTACTCAAACAACTGCTCTACGGTCTGCATCAACCCACGAGGGACCGGCTTGATAGGAGCACAAAGTGTGACGTTTTTAATATGTATTTTCCCTCATTTGGCTAAGTTATTTTCTTAAAATTAATAATTGTAATATCGTTTATGTTTTTAGGTACTTCATGGTCAAAAATGGAGAAAAGATGTGAAAAAGAGCAGAAATGAGCATAAATTAAGGACAAGTCATTTTAGAAACTTTCCTCTTTCATTTTAGGAAATATTTCCTATTTTGTTTTAAGAAACTTTCTTTATTTGAACTTTTCTATTTTTGATTTTCCTGTTTTTATGAGAGTTCATCCCATTGAAAACTCTTGACTGATGAAATCAAGGAAAACTTAAAATAGAAGAAAACTTGCATAAATCAGGAAGAATTCGAGGAGATAAAATGGAGTGTTTTTAATCAATATTTATTCCTAATTATCTTATTTCTTATTGATTATAAACTCTAATTAAATTATGATTTTTCTTGGTGGAAGAAATTAGTGCAATTTAAAGGAGAGGAATAAGGGATGTATCTGGTCACTATTCAAGGCATATACAATGAGTCATTAAGGGTAAAAGAGATCAGAAAATTCATGACTTTGTCAAGAGAAAATCAAGGAAATTTGGAGGAGAAATCACATCTAGATGAATGGCCATGATTACATCACAAGATAGGAGAATTCTACTATAAATAGCAGTCATTCTCAACACCAAGAAGATCACTTCCTGACCAAGATCTTTTCCTGGCCTATTACTTTCAGACAAAAAACTATTCCATAGCTCTGCCCAATTCACTTCTCAAACCTCCATCACCTACAAGACCGTGATCATCATCCTTCCATCAATCTACGAAGTTCTTAGGTGCTGAGTCAAGGACGCTCCACCACCATAGCAGAGATGAGTTGATCACCTTGTTGCTAAGCCGCTGAGGAAAGCTTCAAAAGTGTAACTATGACTCTACTTATAATTATGGGCTAAATACTAGTTAGTACCTTGTGGTTTATGTCCAGAATTAATTCGGTCCCTGAACTTCTAATTTCATCAAAAACACCCCTGCACTTTCAGTTTTGATCTAATAGGTCCAATTCGTTAATATTATGTTATGGGTTCAAGTTATAGTTGAATTATTTGTTGAAAAATTATTTATTTTTAATAGTAGGACTCACTCCTAAATTGACTATGCAGACCACCTCGACACTACATCATAAAACATAGGCCATATATGAGCCACATTAACAAATTAAATAACTTAATTGTCAGAAAACTAACAAATTGGACCTATTAGATCAAAATTGAAAGTGCAGGGGTGTTTTTGATGAAATTAGAAATTCAGGGACTGAATTGATTTTGGACCTAAACCACAGGGTAGTAATTTGTATTTAGCCCTATAATTATTGTTTCGGTTTTGTGTGTTTGGATTTGTGAGTTGTGTAATTGGAGACATGAGATTTTCAATTTTTATTAATATTTTTGAGATTTTCAGATTATTATTGAGTTAATTTCGAGAATTCTTTGATGATGCATGTTACAATCTTGTGCCCTTTTACGTGTTTAGGTAATTTTCAGAGTTAGGTTAATAAGTTTGCATGCTAGAATCACGCTGAGTATTCTTGTGTGTTTGCTTAATTTGACAAGAGTAATTATTATTTGTTAAGACCCTGAGTTAAACAAGTAGTAATTAGTTTTAAAGAGTGGTAAAAATCATGCTTTAATGATTAAACAATTCTGGAAATTACGTGTTAATTGCTATCTGTAATGGTTAATTTGCACGTATGAGTTGATTCGACGAACGGATCAGATAAATGGATTGGACCGTGACAACTTTTCATTTGGGCTCTTATCTAGCATTTAAGATGGGCATGTTTTTGTAGCATGTTGAAATGGATTTTCTATTTTTACACTTAATAATTTTCGAGTGGTAGTGGCACTACTAGAATAATGTTAATAGACATCATGTCATAGACATCGGTCAGAAATTCACACGATGTAAAAGAGATTTCTAACATCAGTTCTTGAAAATCCGATTTCTATTTGTATAATTAACATCAGTTATCATTTTTGACCGATGTCTATGTTTTTTTACAAAATTTTGAGAAAGCGCGGAAACGACTAAGTTACAAAATTGATGGCGTGGGGGAACAAAATTTCATTTGCCTCCAACACTTGAGTCAGTTTCCCACGCGACAATTCTCTCTCAAACCCTAGACACCACGACACCCGACAAACACCTGTCCTCCTCTTCCTTATCCTCCACCTCCGACCAGCACCCGACTGCTCTCTGCTGCAGCCACCGCCTCCACTCTCCTCCTTCTCCGCCTCCGCCTCCGCTATCCTCCTCTTCCTTTGGCACACCTGGTCTCTCATCTCTCTTCTCAAATTCACCAGATCAGCCAAAGATGCAGTCCACGCAGGAGCTCCGCCTTGCCCCTCTTCCTTCTCTTTTCTCCTTCCACCCTGACGGTATCACTTTCATCTTTATCCTCTCAATTTTCTTGAAATTCTCTTCATGTTCAGTGCCTTTTAGATTCCTTCGTTGTTGGTTTTCGATATTGCAATGAGTGTTTGTGTAATTTGGAGGTGATGGAGTGATGGGTATTGGGTAGTCGATGATTTGCTGATAATCTGGTAGTTGTTGATGGAGTGATGGGTATTTCGTTTCTGGATTGTGTTTCTGGGTTTTGGGGGTTGTGTTTGAGGTATATGTAATGGGTTTTGAGGTAGCTGTAATGTGTTTGAGAAGCTAAGCGCCTTCTTCTTCTTCACAGAGAACTAGAAAGAGAACGGGAAGCTCTCAAGGCCTCAATCATCTTCTCCAGGTAATAATCAAACCTCACTTTCAGTTTTTCTATTCAATTGGAATTGATTTTCTTGCAGCAATTGCAACCAGAAACCGTCATTGTTTCAGTCACTGATATTACTCAATATGGTTTGGTTTGTAGGTCTCTATACTCAATGTGAAATTTTAGGATGTCAATTTTATGTGCATTAGTTGAAACAGAATACATGCAAAATACCTGAGGGATGTGAACTAAATATTAGGTGTCTCCTTGTTCTCTTCATGTTTATCTATTATGCTAAAATGGCAGTTTCAGGTGCAGATTTTTTGGATGGCCACAGAAGAATTCAATTGCTTCGATTCCTCTAAGAAAGGATGATGATGTAGAAAGCCAGATTGGAGCAGGGTGTCTTAATGTGAAGGTCAGATGACTGGTTCACCATACCCGAGGAGAGTTGATATGATCTCCAACCTATTGCAGCTATGTGTAACTATTGTTCAGCTGCGTTCTGATGGGTACGTAATTCTCTTTTAGCTCACCGTTGGTCTTTCAACTGCCATAATTCTTGCCAGTCTGTCTATCTTTACCATTTCTGGAGATGGTATTACTTTTTGGGATTGGAATCATGCATGTCAAAGAACTAAAGGATCAGTGCTTAAGAAAAGGAGTTTTGCAAAGATATTTACCTCAACAATAAATTGTTAGCACATTAATTTAACTTGAATATTGGAACTGCAAACCCTTGCCAACAAAAACCTCAGTTAATTAGTACTATATAATTCAGCTAATCAATTTGCGTGCGATGTTTCAAGTTCTGATACTTTCTTGATGGGGTCGTTGAATTAGGGGCACTCCATTTGTGCACAATTAAGAGAAAGGGATTGGATGCTAGTTGTTGATATTCCCTAGCAGTTGGTGCCACTGTTTACACCAATCAGTTAATTATCTAATCAAAGTATCAAAGTATATCCTAGTTAATTACTTCTTTAAAGTAGCTTTTCAAAGAGATTATTCCTTTAAGGAGCATTGTACATTGTCATTGTTGCACTTCATTTAGTAAATTGACATTATTAGGATGTGGAGTACTGACATTGTGAATACATCTAGCACACATTGATAGCTTTCACGCACAGAGGTTGCTGTGAAAATTATTCATTGCAAAACGAAAAACCCAAAACGCATTAGTATTTCATATATTTCATGAATTGCTTGTTCATGACTGTCACAACATGCAGTTCAGGGGCAATAGGGGTTAGGTATGTGATGTACTGTCATATATAGCAAGATTTGTATTTTTCAGTAGTTTAGAACTTAAGTCTCCTTGTTCTCTACATGTTTATCTATTATGCTGTTTCCATACTATTCTTGTAATCTTTGATGACAGTTTTGATATCTAACTAACCTTTCATAATTCCAATGTTCTTAGACATTAATTTAGTGCTTCCCACTTGAGATTTGCTTTGTTTAAATATATAACTTGCTTTCTTATGCTTTGGTTCTTACAGCCTCCGTGCAGACATGTAGAAGTGAAAGTTATAGTAACAACTAATGATCGACTGCTATCATCCTCTACTGCCTAAAGCTGCTCCATAATATATGTGTGACCATAGCATCCATAACACTCCTTTTGAACAGTTTCTTAGGAAATGAACAACATAGTGTTGGATTACTAATTTTGCTAGTTTGTCAATGTGTGCAAGCAAATTCACTTCAAGCTTCCTCTTGATCTACCTTTTATTTTACTTTGGAAATGAAAGATTTACTTCTAGCTATTCTTTGTCTAAACCCTAAACCCTGCCTTTTTAATCTTCAAGATATGTCAATGTGTGCAAGCAAATTCACTTTGTAGCTTCTTCTATTGCACAAAACTGAAACAAACATTTTGTCATTTTAATGTTCAATAGATATTCAAGATTGAGGAAGTACATTCACCTATATCGAATAGGTACAACAACACTTGCAATTATCCTATGTGTTGTGTTTTTTTCTCTTATGCGTTTATGTAACATATGAATATATTAAAGATATTTTATACACTTTTGAGTTGCTTCTGATTGATTTCAGTATCTGTTATGCAGTTCTCTTGGTCAAAGCCTCAAAACAAGTACCCATATCTGGGAAATTTGTTTTGCAGTTTCTGTTTCAATGTGTGGGTTGGTACTATTTGCATTTCTTATTGGTAACATACAGGTTGGTGCTACATAAGTTTATTTCAATTCAAAGCACTCACTTATTTAATCATGTGGCATTCATCGTTCTCCCCTGCTTAAACTTTACTCTTAAATTTAATTATATTTTCATAGTGTTAAACATATGTTTTTAATTTCGTTTAGCTACTCACTGAGCTAGTAGCTCAGGCCTCCTTTATTTTCTTTCTTCTTCTTTGCAGATACTTAGGTGCGGCAGGATATGCAGTTTAACTCTTGTATATTTGTAATATATTTCACTCAAGTGGTATGTAATGCCATCTTTTTATTTCACTTCTGAATTGCTTATTTTGTTTTGCTTATTGGGGGTTTGTGATTTGGTCGCAGAGACTAGTGCAGCACCAGCTGACACGGCATCCGACGTCGGAGAATTTTGTGATGCATTGCAGTACCTCTCTTACGACTTCAGGTTTTCAATTGTACCCTTTATTTTCTTCATAACTACCATAAGAAAAAATATTAGTTTACGGCCTTTTTGGTTGGGAGTTGATGCAACAGACATGATCAAATGAATATAGTTTGGAACACCTGTAAAAAGGCAAATGGAGCACTGGAAATTGTTAGTTTCTGGTACCGTGATAATCAACTCGATCAAGTAAACTAGGATAATTTTTGTGCTTAAAATGATTATTTCCATGTTTCAACTTTCAAGGTAAAGAAAGTTGGTTGTTCTGTTTTATTCCAAATGAAGTAAACTATGCAGCTGAATTTGATAATATAAGATGGAAATCCAAAAGTTCTGTTAAGGCTAATTCTTGACGATGATCAGATCTAAACTATCATTTGGAATGTGCTAACATATAAGATGAAGTGCATGTTTATACAAGCGGCATTTCTCTTTTTGCTGACAGCCATGATTTTATATGTTACCCAGATCAGAATGACAAGGATTTGGATTGGGCGAGTGAGAGGCAGGATCTTGAAGGAAATGAGCTAAAGCAAGAAACTACTTTGCAAAAACTGGAGCCGGTTGCCGTCCATGCTCTTCATGAACTTGTTTCTTTAGTTCACAGTCATGTCAATGCTGCAGAGCAATATGATTTTGAGTAAGGCTAGATTTTGCTGACCATTTTGTAGTAGATGTAGTGATATCAGGATGAATTGTGAACAAATTATACTGCATGTAGTTATTGGAGTAGTGATCTTCTAGACTAGCCTTAAAGTAGGTTAGGGTTTATTGTGCAAAACTTTTGAAGCTACCTCAAGCTCTAATTTTGGATAGAAATTAATGCAATTACCTAATATTTGAATTTCATTGGAATTTCATGTTATTTGTGGATAAACTTTCTAGTACCAAATACAACACGAAAGGGATACAACAGCAGTTTGAATTCACAGACTGATGTCAAGAAAAGAAAAAAAAACATCAGTTACCGATGAAGAACTGATGTCAAAAAACAGAAATTACATGAGTTTGAAAATAAAAACCGATGTCAGAAAAGAGAAAATACATAAGTTTGGAAATAAAAACCGATGTCAAGAAAGAGAAAATACATCAGTTACTAAATAAAAGCCGATGTCAAGAAAGAGAATGTACATCAGTTCTTAAACAAAAACCGATGTCTAGCATTACTATGGACATCAATATATAAACAAAAACCGATGCCTAGCATAAATATGGACATCGTTATAGACCAAGGAACCGATGTTCAACATAGCATTGGACATCGTTCTTCTTCAGGAACCGATGTGTAAAATATTATCAGACATCGTTTCTAAATCAATAACGATGTTAAAATGGATAATTGTGTTGTTAGACCTATATTTCATTAAGCATCTAATGCCAAAATATGAAGGTTTGACAATAGCTAAACACACCAAAATGGTGATCACATTAACGTTTTTACATCGGTTCTGAACTTTAAACCGATGTCTTGTTGCAAACTAGACATCAGTTATAAACCGATGTCTTAGTTTTGGCTATCTTTAACATCACCCACTAAGACACCGGTTTTTTTTTTTTTTTAACATCAGTTGTGGACTGATGTCTATGAACTTTATCCTAGTAGTGTGGTCTAGGTTAGGGAAGTCGATCATTATATATAGTTTTATTTGTTTTGTTTTTATTTTAAGTAGATTAGGAACCAAATTTCAAAACCCCCCATTTTTATTATTTTATTTGTTAATTGACCTTTTTGTGTAGGTGTACCCTACAATCTCCGGACTGAACGATCCCTGCTTATCCTATATTGACAACTACATTTTGCAGGGTTAAATTGTGAGGCTATTTCAGCCGCATCAGATCAATTATGTGTGTTTTGCCATGGTGATGTTGAGTCCAGCTTGCATCTTTTTAAGAATTGCAGTGTCACAACTTGTTATTGGCTCTACAGCCCTCTTGGCATACGTGCAAGAAATCAGATTGCTACTGACATTCAGTCCTGGATTTTGGACATTGTTCGTAATTTGAATTTACACCAGATTAATATTTTCTTCATAAGCCTTTGGTCAATATGGTCAGAGAGAAATCAAGTGGTGTGGAATGGTGCTACTTTTAACCCCCATAATGTAATGACTTGGTCCTTATATTGGCTGAATGAATTTTAACGTTTTCTTCCCACCAAACCGGGTAGAACTTGCAGACAGCGCACAATAGCAAAATGGGAGTTACCACCTGTTGGAAAACTAAAGATAAATATAGATGGTGCATTTCAGTTTGGCAATGGTAAAGGTGGCATTGGCGTTATTGTGAGAAATGAGGTGGGTGCTATAAAGGCTGCATGGTCTAGGTATATTCCCAATTTGGGCTCTGCCCTTCATGCCGAGGCTGAGGCTTGCAGAGCCGGGTTACTCTTGGCCATTCATCAGGGTTGGATAGAGGTGAACATAGAGAGTGATTCTTCTATATTGGTGGCTGCTCTAAACCAATCAGGTGACAATAACTCAGAGGTTAGTCGGATTATTGATGACTGTAAGGATTACATGCAAGCATTTGCTTATTTTAGAATTCGACACATTTATCATGAAGCAAACAGTGTGGCCTATTATTGGCCCACTTTGCTAGTTTAGGTCATCCTATTGATCTTTATTTAGAGGAGACTCATGCTTTCCTGCATGATGTTCTCTACGAGGACAATTGTAATGCTTATGTAATCGCTCGGGGTTCAGGTATTACGTCCCCCCTCCCCCCGATGCAATAACTTATAATAAATAATAGGATTAAATTCAGTTTAGTCCCTCAAACTTTAGGCCAAACATCAGTTTGGTCCCTCATCTTTTTTTTTTTTAATCAAACTCATCCCTAATCTCACAAATTTCATCAACCTCGTCCAAAATTTGAATCTGGCGCCAAATGTGATGTCATTCGCTGAGCTGTCGCCGACAAGGAGGTCCCACATTTCTGATTTTGAACCCACAAGAAGGGCAAAATGAACATTTCATATTTAATCTAATTTCTATTTTCTTTCTCTTCTCTCTCTTGCTCTCTCTCAGTCACATCTGAAACCTCTTCTCTCTCTCTCTCTCTCTCTCTCTCACACACACACACACACACACACACACACATATTCCCAGTCACCATGAATCTCTGCTCACAAGCTCCCACTACTCACCACCTCAACCAAACTCCACCACCCTTTCAAAACCGGAGCAACAGTGATACTCCCAGCTTCTCCCTGATGTCGACGTCGCGCTCGTCCATGAATTTACCCAGTGGCGAGTAGTAGATCTTGTCGAGGGCCATCATGAGGAGGAGGAACTGGATGGCCTGGATTGGCATGGTCAGGTCGAAGTCAAAGAGCGTCGCCATCTCGATCTCAGCAGTGAGGGATGACGGGGCTAAGGTGAGGGAGGTGGCGGCGACTAGGGAAAGAGATTTGAGGGATTAGAAGAGGTGAAAAGCATCCAGACAAGGGGAAAAGGGTCGATTCAGGATCCAAACTGGAGAGAGATCCAAATGACGGATTCGAATCTGGAGCTACAGGAATCGAGGTGGGAGGAGCTGAGGAGAGAGGCCTACAAGATCGAGGGAGATCTTGACGTCAAGCTTTCTTCTTATGCTAAACTCGGAGCTCGGTTCACACAAGGAGAAGGTTCATTTCTGTCTTTTTTTTTTTTTTGATGTAATTTGTTGGTTGTTGAATGTAAGTTGTTGATTGCTTGGTTTTGTGTTGTGGGTTTCTTCAATTTGGGTTGTGGTGTCTGCATTGCATTTTGGTTAGGTATTGGATTAGTGGGTTGTGATGATAGAAGAACTCTCCCAAATTGGACATGAACATCTTAACCCTGCTGACATGATCGAAGAAAAATCAGCGGGGATGGTGGTGACTGCGGCGGTGGAGTCGTCGGAGATGAGGGGGTTGGAGAGAGAAATGTCTTCGTTTTGGGAGATGGGGGTTTGGTGGCAGTAGCTGAAGTAGTGGGATTGGGAGTGGAAAAGGCGGGTGTAGAGGAGAGAGACGGAGAGGAGGAGGGAGGAGATCACGGTGCAGATGTACACGTTGTAACGTCGGGAACAGATGCTTCTTGATAGGAGCATTTTAATGCGACGTTTTAACTGTTATTTCCCTATATTTTCTGCGTTATTTCCTTAATAAAACTCTGTTTAGGAAAGTTTCCATTCTTCGAATGGGAAAGTTCCTAATTGTAGAAAGTTTCCGTTTTGTAGTTTCTATTTTCCATTTTTAGAAAGTTTCCATTTTAGTTTAAGAAAGTTTCCATTTCTTATTTTAGAAAGCTTCTATTTTCAGGTTTTTGGAATAAATAAGCTGAATTGAGTTCATAAATGGAAAGAGAAGTTTCATGAAGATGACATGGCAATGAGAGAATCAAGGAAGAGTTTTTAAAAAAAAAGGAAAATATATTTTCCTTGGGGATTAAATTTGCCGTGTAATACTTAAGGAAAAACAAGGTGACAACGTGGGAATTAAATATGATTGATTGAGGATTTCAAGGAGAGATTTTCTTGGGAAACTTTTATGGAAAGAAATATTGTTGGAGGAATAATTTGGTGTGATTGCCAACGTGAAAATCAGAAATAATCAAGGAGATGATGCCAAGAGAGATTCAAGGGAGATTTTTATGGAAGGAAAATATGTGTGCACCAAGGAAAAGCTAAAAAGGCGTCTAGATTCATCCCTAAATTCCCTAAAGGAATGTTGGC
>BDJD01003936.1:41492-69302 GCA_002564525.1 Rosa multiflora
GAAAGAAATATTGTTGGAGGAATAATTTGGTGTGATTGCCAACGTGAAAATCAGAAATAATCAAGGAGATGACGCCAAGAGAGATTCAAGGGAGATATTTATGGAAGGAAAATATGTGTGCACCAAGGAAAAGCTCAAAACGTGGCTAGGTGCATCCCTAAATTCCCTAAAGGAATGTTAGCCGAAATTCATGAAGAAAACCAGAATTATTTCAAGGAAATTCGGCAATTAAATATTAGGGAGGTATTTTAGAGAATTTTGATTGGTTGGAACACATCACAAGGCTTACTTGGCATTCTATGATTGGTTGGACCACATCACAAGGCTTACTTGGCGAATTCCTATTGGTGGAAGCTATGTGGAAATTTCTGATTGCTTTGTGAATCCTAGCCGTGCTCCTATATATACCCACCTCTTTGACGTTGAGAGGGGTTCCACACACCTTAGAAAAATTCAGAAAAATTATATTGTAGCCGTGAGCTTTTCTCTTCCTCTCTCCATCCTCTAAAGCAAGCCACGGAGTTCAAGCAAGGCCGAAGGGAGAAGAAGGAGCAGTGACTATTCCTCCACCATCCACCATTGAAGACTTGCTTTCAAGCTTCAAGGATCACAACGAAAATCATACATCCTCATCTTCCATCCACGGTGTAATTCGACCTCTACTTTGTAACCTTTGTTTGAATTTCGTTGGTTTTGTTTTAGTTGACATTGATGTTTGAACAAGGTTTTTAATTCTGAAATTTTATATGATTGAATGAAATTTTCAGATTCTATTATTGTAATTCGAGAGTTGCTTATGTGAGTCTGTTTAATTAAATTTGCTTTATAGATATCTTTTGTATTTTAATCTTATGTGGTTCGAAACACTTAGGGTTTTGATATGAATGGTGCTAGATTTAAGAACATGAAATCAACTTTTTGTTTTGTGTAACTTGAATCGAAGTAGTAAAGGTTTTGGACAAAAACCGAATTTAATTAAAGAGGATTGCAATTAGGTGGACTTTTTCATACTAAGTTGCACACTTGAGTTGATAGCCTTTCCATGTGTTTCATGCGTTAAACATGTCATGATTGACTAGCTTTCTAGGGCTTGATTACATGTTTGATAGGATTAATCTTTGTGCTTTCACTTAGGTTAATTAGCATTGAAAAGTAAAAAATGGGAAATTATTTGCTTTCGAATATTTCACATGATCAACTCCTTTCTCATGACTTAGATGAACAATATTAGGGTTTAATCGAATTTGATCATAGTTTCGGTTTTGATCTTTGTTCTCTCATTCCATTCGTGTAATTATGTTTTTTTTTAGTTTTCTTTGTTTTCTTTACTTAGTTTATTTCCGAAAACCAACACCTAAATCCCCCTTTAATTTCGTAATTATGTATATACTTTATTTTATTTTTGTAAATAATATACTTTGTGTCTTTATTAATTGCTTAATTGTCCTACATTGACAGGTGTACCCTCAATCCCCGGATAAGATCGATCCCTACTTGCTTATGCTAATAATGATATTTATAGGGTTAAATTATGCGCTTGCTTTCAGCGCATCACTTCTCAGCATTTCGGGGTGGATTTTGGGTTGCGTGAATCGGGTTTCATCGGACGTGGACAGAGTGAAGAGAGTGAGAGAGTGAGAGAGCAAGAGAGAAAAGAGAAAGAAAATAAGAGAAAAAAGAAAGAAAAAGAAATTAGATTAAATATGAAATGTCCATTTTGCCCTTCTTGTGGGTTCAAAATCAGAAATGTGTGACCTCCTTGTCAACAATAACTCAGCGGATGAAGTCACATTTGGCACCAGATTCAAATTTTGGACGAGGTTGATGCAATTTGAGAGATCAAGGATGAGTTTGATTAAAAAAAAAAAAAGATGAGGGACCAAACTGATATTTGGCATAAAGTTTGAGGGACTAAACTGAATTTAATCATAAATAATATTGGGATGAGCCTCCCAGATTGACTAAGTTTCAAACCCTGCTATTTAAAATAAAATAAAAAAAGGACTGGTATTCTATAACTTTATTAAGTAGTACAATTTGTAAACTATTATTCCATCTGTTACCATTACTAGCTTCAGGGTAAAAGGAATCGAATACTAGTTAAAGTACTTGTCATGGCCTTTTTACACTGGAGGATGCAAATGATGAACCCTCTCTTTGGCGATATTATTGGCTGCTGTAACAACAAGAGCAACGGCTCAAGCCCTACTTGGTTGTGCAGAAAAGTGTGCTGATATAACAATCCCATATCCATTTGGGATAGGCGATGGCTGCTACCTGCGTCCAGAATTCAACATCACTTGTGATGGATCCACTACACCCAAGTCAACAAACTTCGCAAATAGTACCTATACTGTTCCCATAGCCATAGCTAACTTTTCCATTTCTAGGGTGAGTTGCAAGTCATACAGGCCGTAGCCCGAAATTGTTATGACAACAAGAGTGTAAAGATAGCCAACAGCACAAGCACGCTAGAGCTACCACCTTCTTATACCATCTCTGCAAAAAAACAAGTTCTTTCTCGTTGGCTGTAATAGTGCAGCAACTTATGAAGGTCTACTTCTGTTCCCAGACCCAGATAAAGAAAGTAACTTCTAAGCATCCGGGTTTACTATGACCTTGTGACGGCTTTGGGTGTGCCCAAACTTCAATCCCTAGTGGACTTCAAAATATCACGGTCTCCTTGGATGCACTTGATTTTGGTCTATATCACAAAAACCTTGATCAAATCCAAGACCGCTAAGAAAATAGGATTAGCCCTGCTCCACCCCATGGAAACAAACATGTTACTATTGATCCCATTAGTCATTCATAGTTACAAACTTACGATTAATGAATATACAAGCTAGAATTCGACATCTAATCAAAGAGTGAGTTACTAAAGAAAGTATGGTATTTTGAATGTTTGTTAAAATATTTGGCCACATTATTATACATGCGTAGCTGCTGCTGAAACTAGCAATGCTTCACATTTGTCAAGCATGGCTTTCTCTTGCACTGTTACAACAGCAAAGTTCTGAAACCAAACCATTCACCCCTCCACCTGCTCATGTAAATGTAAAGTTTCAAACTTTAAGTACATTCTTTTGAAAGCTATTTGGCCTCAGTGACAAACTTTGGTTGTAGAAGATACGAAACCTCTAAATTGGTTGTTAGTGGTACCTAGTACATGTCAAAGACTCAAAAGAAGTATAGGAAACAAATGGGGTTGAAAAATATCACTACATGATTGTTGTAGAAAAAGAACATAAATCTCAACCTTGAGAGCAAAGAGCATACAGAGGATCCCATTGCCTGCCCCTTTACTGAATAGATCCCATTGCCTGCTAGACTCACTTGATTTAGTGCCCAAATGCATAACCAAGTCAAATCAAACCATAAAAAATGTCTTCTGTTTACTTACTTCAATCAGCACCTATGAATAACAAGTTTAACCTGATTTCAAAGACCAATTGGTTTCATATCTACTAAGCCACCTAAATCAAGGGTTTATTGATAAATTACAAGCAGAATTTAATTAATTAGGTTTGATAAACGAAAAATTGGAACTTACAGTAAAATCTTAGATACGAGGACATCTTTCTTATAGAGCGATAAAGGATGAAATAGCTTATTTGCCAGAAATTTGGTGGCCCGTGTTGCACGTCCGGCCAACTCTAGTGACTGTGAGCTATGAAAAGCTCAAATTAAACCTCTGAAAATTCTCAAATCATCATTCATCCTTGAAAATGCTCGCATCATTTCCATCCATGAAAGAATCTATCTTCAGTCCTCCAACCATGATCGCACCAAAGGATGGTGGTTCGTAGAGCAGTCCACCCTGGAACCATGGTGAGGGAGGTTACAGAGGCCAAACATGGACGATGTCTCTGAGAAGATTCAGTCTTCAATTTGGTTTTGAGAGAGCGAGCTAGGTGTTATATTTTGGTAAAGTGATCGACAGTGTCAAGACTGTGTGCTATGGATCGATATTGGGTGAGTTTCGAATGCAATAAACAAACTAATTAATTTTGGAAGAAATTTTGGTTTTACTGCGATTTACCCATTCTTTCCGTCTGACCAAAATTAAACAGACGAGCCATGCTTTTGTTGAACAAGACTTGTAATTTGGGGGCAATATTTGTAACCAAACATACCGATTCAAATGTGAGCATTGGGGCACCGAATGTTCACTGATCAAACTAGCCTTAACTAGGTTTAGCGGTGAGTTTAGTGAAAAGTCCAAGTATGATAGTACTATGAATTGTGCTCGTGGGATGGACGGTCGTGGAGTTGTTTGTAAGAGGAAATTAATTACGGATCTTTTCTCAGTATATCGATCTATTTCTATTGTAAAATAAAGGCCAGAATCATGTATCTAGCTCTAGCAGTTACATCGATTTATGATGTTAACATGTCACTTAATTATTTAAGTTGTGTCAATTTGCTTTTTTTCTTTTTTCTTTTTTCTTAAAAATTAAAATTGTAAAGGGTCATTGACCCAACGCACTAAAATAAGCAAAAATTATCCCACTTACCCCAGCAACAAATTTTTATTCTCACTTACCCTATATAAAGCAAAATAACAGTTTTACCCTTAACTTAATTAATTAATTACATGTGGCCCTCTCTTTATCTCTCTCCTCCCTCCCTGATCTGCTGCAGTCTCTATCTCTCATCCTCCATTCTCTCTCTCTCTCTCTCTCTCTCTCTCTCTCTCTAGCCCCGGTCTCTGGTCTAGATGGCCAACGGCGAGACGAGGCCGAAGATGACCAGTCGCCGGTGGTAGGCGATCTAAGAGTTAGAGCTGGGAGGCGACGAGGAGTCGGACCTAGTAGGCGACGAGGACCGATCGCCGCTGGCAAGCAATCTCTGAGTCGGAGCTGGTAGGCGACGAGAACCAATCGCTGCTGATAAGTGACGAGGAGTCAGAGCTTCGAAGCATCGGCGAGAAGCTGAGTCTCCACGTCGTCTTTCGAATCCTGAGGTGCTACTGCTTTGGAATTGGCGCTTTGCTATTTTACGAGAAGATGAATTACACCAATTGAGACCGAGCTTGGATCCCTCAGCTGCACCTGTGGTGGTTTGCTCCAGTTTTTTTTTTTTGGCGGAGGTTTGCTCCGGTTTGGTACCCAGAATATTTTCTGGGTGGCCAAATCAAATTTTTTTTCCAGTAAACTGTTTCTCCAAGAATGAAAGAAAAAGGGAAATCTATTTGGTCTTGTTTTTTCTTTCTTTTTGGTAAAATGGGGGCAGAAGGCCGAGAATGAAAGAAAAAAGATGAAAAAAACAAGTTTTAATGGGGGGCAATAGATGTTTTAAAATTGATATAATTTCTTCATTTTTTTCTCAAATCAAAGTTTTATTTGTTTAATTTTATGAAGATTAGGTCCCATTCCGGTTATCGAAAGTTCTATTGGGGGGCAATAGAAGTGTATTGGGGGCAATAGATGCCTATTAGGAGGCAATAGACCCCTATTGCCCCTCTATTGGGAGGCAATAGACACATATTGAGCGGCGGCCGGCAACCGGAATCCGGCAAAATCTCTTATGGTTTCTCTCTCTTCCACTCTCACTCTCTCTCTCTCTCTCTCTCTCTAAGTAACAAAGGGGTGAGGGGTAAAATGGTATTAAAAAAATTAAAAACCAAAAAAAAAAATTTAATGGGGTATTAGGGAAGACTCCCTTAGAGTGTATTGGGTAAGAGGGAATTAAAAAAACTTAATGGGGTTAGTGGGAAAAAAATCCCTAGAAATGGGGTAAATGGAGAAAAACCCAATTGTAAATCATGTATATAAACATTCTTAGTTCTTGCCTTTGTGATTGAACCAAACATGAATTTGCTTAGAGAATAATGACCCAACAACTCTGCCATTCCAAATAATGCAAACAAACACAATGCCCTCTTCTTCTTCTTCTTCTTCTATCAATCTGACATGCTACAAATTTTATCTTATCTAGCTCAAGTTCTCTTATTATTAGTTTTTTGACAAATTTAAATATATTATTATATATAATTTATTTTTAACAAATTTCTGAAAAAAAATTTATATATATTTTTTCAACTTTTTTGTTTAGTTAAAAGATTTTATACTTCAATATCAGCTGTTGAATTTAATATTATAAATTTCTTGAACCGTCAGATTCAAGATAATCTGTTTAATTTCTTAAGGACAAAACTTGGCTGACCAACACCAATGAGGACATGACATGTGTTTAATTTTATGTTATTTTAGCAGAATAGTGGTACCCACAAGACTGTGGTGATGATGTTGGGTAGAGAGATAAGAGAGTGGCAGCGTTTTGGTATAGGAAGATAAAGTGAAATTGGACACATGTCGTGTCCTTATTGGTTTTGGGCAGCCAAGGCTGACCAGCCAGTATCTTCCATTTCTTAACCCGAAACTCATGTGTGACCCGGGTTTCAATTCGAGACATTTTGGAGGACTAGGCATTTGAGACCTCTTTTAGCACTAGTTTTTATTATGAGACCCTCATTTGTTGTGTTTGGATCGGTGGTTTTAACCACAGCAGTCTCATTTGGACACTTGAAACTATGGTTGGAACTGACCTAATGTGTTAGTCATTTTGAATTTCAATACCATTTACTTAAATTTTGTTACTATTTCTAATAGGAAGAACAACATTCTAATCCTAGTTTGCTCGACTCACAGCTTGGGTGCTTTTTGGGTACCCAAAGATCATGTCTTCAACGTCTGAATTTGGCTTTATAAGATTTATTTTTGTATTTTAAGACGCTTAATTAAAAGAAAATTAATTAAACTCACAAGAGATCATGGTCTCCAATCACCAAAATGATTTAAGATAAGTAAGATAATAACTATGCACTTCAAAAATACAATTCATCACTCCAAAAAAAAAAAAGAGAACAACTAAACATTCTCATATAAAGGCAACCTTCTTTCTTCCTTTATGTTGATGATTTAATAACCAACTACCATTATTCTACCAAACTCATATCTCATCACTAACTTAGACCTCAGGAAAACAAAGACCACCCCCACCAGGCATTGCTCGGTTTGGTCCGACTAATTTTCACTAAAAGAATTGCCTTACTCTACTTAGAAATTTCTTGATAACTTTGAAATATGGTTACTTTGTTGGTAAAAACAAGAAACTAGAAAAGCTGTATTTTTTGGCAAATATAGAAAGTAGAAAAGGTGGATTTTTTCCCAAGTTAAACCTCATTATGCTAAAAAGTATCTTGTTGTTGCCTTAGTACGTTGGTTCTGACTTTTGGATCAGCGCTACTACAGTTTTGTATAACTCTAGAGCTACTTTTGATTGCACTAAATGAAAACATCGTAAATATTCCTAGCCTTCTTCAGTTGAGCTAGATTTTGATGGTTTCGTTCAAGGACAAGATAGAGTAGCTAGCCTCTGAAACATCACTCAAATTTGGTTTTGTCACTAAAAATTCAGGTGGTGCGGCTCTGAGGTTTTATTTTTTGACAAATATTGAACTTTCATTGAAATAGAAAAGAAACATACAAACTGAAGAACAGGAAAGAGTAATGGTAAGTGAACCACTTTTTGGGTATCACCTACATCTCACTCTACATGGCGGCTGACGTAGCAGAATGACCAATCTATCATAGAATTTCATTGAATGACGTGCCTGTGCCACATCAGTTGCCTTGGATGTTACGTGGGATGCAAGCAGTACCCAAAATGGTGGTTCAGCTAGACTTATTCAACAGCAAAACACCCAAAGAAATAAATAAATAAACCTGCTCTATCAGACTGAAGAACAACAAACCAAGAAAAGAAAAACAAAGTAAAAACCCAGATTTCAAACAAAGACATCAGAGCACAAAAAAACAAATAAATTAACTAACTAAGTTGGAGCTGGTCCTGCATTGTGAAGGAAAAATATGAGTGAAGGAGGAATGTGGATTGTGAAGCTAATCTGAAGAACATATATACCCCCCTACGAGTTAATCAAGCAAGTGGTGCGGCTCTGGTTTGATGGCCATATATTTAACGTCACCAGGTTTCAAATTTCGGTTTTGGTTTCGATTTCAGTACTTCAAATTTAAGGAAATTTTGGAGAAAATTTCGATTTCGGTGAAAATTTTGGTTAAAAAAAAAATCACATTAATTGCATTAATAAAATGATTTTTTTAATTAAACTTTTACATAGACTAAACTAACCTATAATAAACCTATTTGCTATGGTGCTTATTAGAATACCAGTATTTTGTAGAGTCTTCTGATATTATTTCAGGACGTGCTCTAGATGTTTATTGTAATCAGGGGTTTAGGCTCAATGTCCCCCCCCCCCCTTGTATTCAGCAGTTTCATTAATAAAGGCTGGAGAGTAGCCGCAGAAAGCCCTCATTTCAAAAAAAAAAAAAAAACTAACCTATAATAAACCTATTTACAATATACCTCTCCAAAATTATACATAAATAATAGAATTGTGATATTTAATATGGTCGAGTAATTAACTAGTACTGTAGTAGGTTGCTAAACTAGTGTTTTTATCTATATGTAATTGTTAATGTATGTGACTGAGAGGTCTAATTAACATAAAGAATGAGAGAGTGAGAGAGAGAAGACACAAAAAGTATAGTGGTTCGTCTCCCGCCTTAGCGGAAGACTATGTCCACTGGAAAGCTTAACTATGTGTGTTGGGCCTTGCAGCCCAAGGGAATTACATGAGATGTAATGGGATCATATGGAAATGAATTTCTAAGTGGGAGGAGAGTTCCTTTTATAGGTAAGGGAACCCCTCTCATTTACATGTTCTTCAATGTGGGATGCACACCCACTATTCTAGTGTAGAAAGACCCATTATGGAGGCAACTTGGCAAGGCCGGGAAGGTGGCTTCCCTGCGAGGTCTTGGTCGCTTCCAACTATCACGGTGTAGCTTGGACGTCGGGTTACGGGATACACATCGTGGTTGGGTCCCACCATGGCTTGTGGGCCCACAAAGAGAGTGTTACTTATGCTTAGTGTGATAGCAAAACTAGCTTGCTAGTAGAGGTATCTACAGTAATTATAAATATATATTGATAATGTGAATGTGATTTACTTTTTTTTTTTTTTTTTTATGGCTGGAACCCAGTGGGAGGCTTGGCTATCATGTCTTTTTCACTAATAATTAGAAAAATACAATGGGGGATGTAATACGAAAACCCCATGAATGAAAATGAACAAGTACAACAAAAGCAATATAAAGTATTAATAATAAGAGCTACTATGATATGGTTCGACCCATAAGGTTGAACTGCTTCCCTTTAGTATCATACAATACTGCTCCTAAGTACATGAATTTTGAAAATGGTTTTGGTACTTCGTCACATGTGTATTGCATATGTGTTGATCTCTTCCCATATGCAATCCAGATATCGGATATTGTGGAATTACCCAATATGGTGTTTCATTGTATGAAGCAGACGACATTTGGGATGAAGAATGATAAAAAAAGGCCATATGTGCTTCCATCTTATGAGCTTGATCCAATTCCGTAAGAACTTTCTGAGGTTGAACTCATTTCATGATGAAGATAATGAGAATGGAATGAGTTAGGGTTATCATTATATTGAGTTCCTATGTCCATTGAGCCAAGACTTGAAGAAAGTGATTCAAACTTATTTCGAGATAAATGGCTATCGTGTCTTCCTTGTGTATCCCTAGCCCCATAAATGTATTCACGATTTGCGCTAGGATAAGTAGTATGATCATCACTACTATATTATTTGTAGTGCCATGATTTGCCACTCCCCCTGTCATTTTCATAATTCACATCACGATTAGTGTAGTCATAACTACTATTGTCATACGATTTATCACGTCCACTACCACCATGGTCGCGATGGTTGCTACCACCACCAGTATTACTAACATCACCATCACCATCATCATTATCAATTGATTTTTTACTAGTGCGCTTCTTGATAATTTATAACCACTTCCATCACTTTCATCAGAATGATCTCTTACTTCTTTCTTCATTAGAGTATCCACATCAATTCTCATTCAACAAGCATGAGTTGCTATATTTGGATATTGATTTCTTGCTGCATCATCTAAATGTAAAGGTCGAACCCAATGGTATATTGGATCAACAGTTTCCTTTGCACCTATATATGCAGCTATATTGAATAGGTCCAAATAACTGATCTCCGCAACTCTATCTGTTGCGGCTTTTGCATCTCGCAATTGTAACTTCATGTTGTAATAACAATACATAGTTTGCTCAAGTTTTTTATGTGCCAGACGATTTCTTTGCTTCATATGGATAAAAGCAAATGTGCTTCAATTTCGCTCACAAGCAAAAGATGATGTGGTTTGAGGTAGGATCTTCATTGCCAATTTTCGACGTGTAGGTGCATCACCCCATACATGTTCCACCACTCATATGTAGTCATTGATTTCCTCGTAGCAATGGCAGCTGGTCTTCCAAATCCATATAATGAGTCTCTAAAGCTTATAATTTGCATGAGAAAGAATTATAAATGTTCATAAATGAAAATAACAATTAATCAGCTATAGAAAATTTACCTCATTTCCGAATTGTGCGATGCTTACGGAGTTTGGGTCTAACTTTGCAAAAACTAAGTGAAGGGCATCTAGTAGCTCTGGATCATCACAAATTCCTTCACTATACTGGAACATTGGATTCAAATAATGAGCTACTACATGTAATTGATGACACAATAGCTTAAACCATCTATCGTCCATGATTTTTCTGACCCAAAGTATATTCCTAATTTCTTCCAGCTTTGTTCTCACCTTCTTAAATAAATCATACAGCATTGGTATTGTCGAGTTAACCTCTGTGTCAACTATTCAAAGAACACCGTATAATGGCTCATAAATAGAAATCACTACTTGCACATTGTCCCAAAACATGTTTTCAAGAATGAGTTCCTAGCTCTATACATCTTCCTTCCTTGCTTCGACTATATTTACTAGAAAACCAATCATCACAAGTAAACATTTGTTTAAGTTCAGCATTCTTTTGAAAAAGGCTTTGAAGAGAAATGTAATTACTAGCAAACCATGTTGGTCCTGGTCGAATCAAATCACCTTCACATATTTTTCTCATAAGAGCAAGCACCCATCCATGATTGTAGATATATACAGTCACGAGTCTAGCAATAGAAATCATATGACTTTTCTTTGTCTTTTTACCAATATCTTCAAGCATTAAGTCAATGCAGTGTGCAGCACATGGAGTCCAATAGAAGTTATAACGTTTCGATAATGTTTTACAAGCCTTCACAAATGCTGAGCCATTATCAGTACATATTTGAACCACATTCTCCCTCTCCAATTCATTAATGACATCTTTAAATAGCTTGGCAATGTATTTGTGCTCCCTTATATCACTTGATCCATTAATAGACTTCAAAAATACAGTCTTACCCTTACAATAAACCATGAAGTTAATAACTTGCATTCTTGTTGGACCGGACCACCCATCAGCCATTATGGTGCAGCCATATGTTTTAGACATTTTTCTTTGGCTATTTATATATTCAGTGATTTCCTTATGTTCCATAGCCAAATATTTGTTCATTATCTGAAACAAACTTGGCGGAGGAACATTTGGACACTCTTGTGCTCTAGTTATCATGTTTTTGTACTCATGAGATCCTGCTTTGTACGCAGAGACATTGGCATATATGAAAAACTTCCCACATAATCGACCAAGCTTCTCCTTGAGATTTCCTATTGACATGGAGTCGATGATGCTCTTTTGTTTTGCAGCATTGGATTTATAGAGTGACTGGGGGAATGAAGCTTGAGGTTGGTCTCCATGCTCTTGTCGTACACTTTGTGATCTATCAAATTTTGGTTGGCTTCTATTTGTCCCGCTAGGACCTGAAACACCTCTACTTATACCTTGCTCCATTTTCCATTCTGATTGTCTTGATGCTCTCATAGTAGCTTTATAATTATGGGGATCTACATCCTGCTGACCTACAAAATCTTCATCTTCATCTTCGGAGTTCAATTGTTGTGTTAACCCCAATCGTAATTCTTCTCAAGTATCACATATTATTGATTCCTTTTGATGTTTTGCAGTAGATTTTCTCCTCATCCATTCTTTTACTAATTTTTGAACTTCTGGTGGTACCTTATCACAAACTCATGTATTCTTGGCAGGATCAAATCCAGTCAAGTGAAACTTAAATCGAGTGATATCACCACTCTTTATGACCGTATTACAAAACTTGCATACTATACCTTTTGTTTGGCCTTGATATGGAAAAGCATAATTCCAAGTTGGATCTTTTTTGCTCCCCAAATAAGGGTAAGAACTTGCCATTATGTAGAAAACTAGACAACTACAAAAAAACAAGGGTTAATTAAAGTTTACCTCCCTACGGTTTGGAGGTGTCATCATTTCACCCCCTCTACTTTTAATTTTGACTTTTTACCCCCTAAACTTTCCAATTTCAATCAGCCGTGTCCAATTTCTCCTATTCCGTCCAAATTGGACGTTAAGTCTGACCCTTGAGGGCTAAAATGGTCATTTCAACATAAAAAAAATAAAAATAAAAAAAAATAATTATATATATTTTTTCTGTTTTTTAGTTTTTTTTTTTTTTTTGTCTTCAACCTATACACCACAAATTATAATAGGTTTATAAAAAATAAAAAAAAATACTCTAGGTGGTTGAAAGCCGCTCGTTGGTCTACGATATTTGTGATATATCTCCAATAAAGTGAAGAATTTAGGATATATCCCTAATAAAGTGAAGAAATATCTGTAAAAGGCATTCGCTGCACTAGGTCGGGTGAACCAAAAACCTATTAATATATAGATAAGAACACATTCCAACTAATTCCCAAAAAATGTAACATCTAAAGAAAAGATATCCTTTTTGTGGTTGTAGAATTTTTTTTAAGAATTGGTTAGTCGCCCAGTACTAATAGTAGATAGTATTTCAATTTACACTTTATTTGTAAATAAATATCTGTAAAAAAATAATTTTACATAGATATTTCTTCACTTTATTGGGGATATATCCTAAAATTCTTCAATTTATTCGAGATATATCACAAATATGTAGACCAAAAATGATTTTACACAGATATTTCTTCACTTTATTCGGGATATACAAAAATTTATTTACAGATAAAGTGTAAAATTATTTTTTACAAATATTTCTTCACTTTATTGGGGATATATCCTAAAATTCTTTACTTTATCGAAGATATATCACAAATTTCGTAGACCAGCGAGCAGCTTTCAACCACCTAGAGTATTTTTTTTGTTTTTATAAACCTATTATAACTTGTGGTGTATAGGTTGAAGACAAAAAAAAAAAAGGAAAAAAAATACTCTTAAAAAAAAAACGAAGAAACAGAAAAAAAAAATTATTTTTTATTATTTTTATGTTGAAATGACCATTTTAGCCCTCAAGGGTCAGACTTAACATCCAATTTGGACAGAATAGGAGAAATTAGACACGGCTGATTGAAATTGGAAAGTTTATGAGGTAAAAAGTCAAAATTAAAAGTAGAAGGGTAAACTGTAATTAACCCAAAAAACAAACTAAAATTTATACACAAATTATTTATATTAAAGTGTTCTCATTATGTTTAAAATTATTATCTTACACTTGTATTCATATTGTAGTTACCTATTGAAACTAATTAAAGAACACATATTGACAATTTAGAAATGAATTTTTATATTTTAAATAGATCTTGTACTAATGTACACTGAACATTGATGTAGTCTAAATGATTAAAAAAATGAACCAAGATTTCATCCACTCTAAGCTTACCCACTGCCTTTGTATGTATGGAATATAGGTCGGCACTAAATAAGATTAAAATATTTGATTGTTTCTAACTTTCTACATTTGTTAAATTATCTACAGACTACAATATTTTATTTACTGAGTGATACTAAATAGTTTCATAAATAACAAAAACATTATTATTAGACATTTTCATAAATAATAAATCTCATAACAAAGGTACAATTTAAAATATAATTACCTTTTCATATATATAAATTATGCAACCAACAATTCTAAGTATCTATAAATTATAACATACCGAGAATAAAATCGAGTGAAGGGGAACGTAAACCCTAGAAAACTTTGTCTCTGTTTTTCTGATTCTCATTTGGCTATGTGGTGGCGTGGGCGCAGGCAATGACTAAAATATCGAGTTTCGAGGAAATATCGATGGTCAAAAAAACGGAAATTTCGACGGAAATATCGAGGATATATCGATTTCGATAAAAAATAAAGAAAAATGATGGAAATTTGAAGAAAAATATGGAAATTTTAAGTGAAACTTTTGGATATGTTTGTTTTATCGGTTATCTACTATATATGAAAAGAAAACCTTGAATAAACATTGTTATATAGTAATTTGTAATAATTTAAGATGAAACGGTAAATGCTGAATAAACAATAAGAACTAAATGGTTAATAATATTAACTTATTACTTACCATAATTATAGAGTGAAGAAGTAGTAAAAGAAAGAACAAAGAAGAAAGAAACTTTGTTCTTTCGGTGCAAGGAATGAGTGGTACCCTAAACCCTATTTATAGAAGTTCAAAATTGAAATGTTGTTGTAAATTTTTTGAAAATTTGGTAAATAAAATTCAAAATGTAATGGATTGTTCTATGTTAGTTATTGATTGGACATGCATCTAAGTTTTCAGATTCGTAGGCTAAATGAATATATATTAGAATGGTGCAAAGATAAAATGAGTGTATGTGCAGCAGAGTTGGCCAAGGCTTTCAAAGGGCAATGGAGTGACCTTGTTGATTTTTTGATTTGAAGTTTAGGCTAACTATGTGTATGTCAGCCACGTGATGGTGATGTACTGATCGATGTTGATGTTGCATTTGTGAGAAAGGGTGGGAAGGGTAGTGTTGACTTTGCATGTGGAGAGAGAGTGGTAGAGTGGGAACTGACAAGAGACGGAAGGTTCCAAAAAAAATACCCAAAATTTCACAAAATATCGCCAAAATCGAGATATTTCCGGAAATTTCGGGAAATTTCCAATATCCATCAAAGGTTCCAAAAAAAAAAACCCAAATTTTCGAAAAATATCGCCAAAATCGGGATATTTCCGGAAATTTCGGGAAATTTCCAAAATATCCATCGAAATCTACACGGAATGTAACGGAAATTTTGACAAGTGAAAAAAACGAAAATTTTGATGAAATATCTCCGAAAATTTCGATTTTTTATTCCTTGGGCGCAGGCCTCTAGCCTCGTCGGGGTGAGTCGAGTGCTGTCAGATTGGATGTTGGTGTAGGTGGTTGGTTTGATAATCAGAGTTTGGGGTTGAGAGGTTCGCTCTTGCCGGGGTTCCTGTTGAAAATGATGGAGGCACAGAAAGAGGGTTCGTGGTTGAAGGAGGTGACCGGTTGCGTGGCCGGTGTTTGCATCCAATCTGGAGCGTGGGCCAGTGGGTGGATTAGATCCGATTGTGTGGCAGTCGACGTCGGTGAGAGGCGTGGTGCTGGGCCAAACCATTTTTGGTTCAAACAGGGTCTATGCCGGAGATGGTACTTCCTTGTATCAAACTCTCGTGGTTTTGGGGTTGTGGTCGTCGAGGGGCCGATCTGCTGGATCTTTGTTGGAGATGGTGGGTTGACTACAAGTAGGGTCTGAACAAGGTGGTAGCTCGTCGGTCTAGAAGTTGCGATGGTGGTGGCTAAGCTGACTGTGCCTAAGTCATATTCGGTTGGGATCAAGGTTTAGGCCCTCTTAACCTTAGTCTGATGGTGGGCTGTCCTGGGCTTGGTGTGGCTTGGGCCTAGAGTTTTATTCTAGGTCTAAGTTTGTCACTTTCGGCTGGTTTTTTCAATTTCTGTTTTACTTTTACTTGTTTTAGTTGGTTAGTGTTGTCTCATCTATGACATGAAATAAGTCCCTTCATGTATTTTGTAGGGCTAGTCGGGTTAAATGCATGTGTGTGCATTTTAAGTGTCTTGTTTGGCCTAGCGAGGCAACAATCCATAGTTAAATAGTCGCAGCCTCCTAGTCGTAGGATGAAACTGAGTATCGTCGGATTTATTTTCCTGCAACAACATAGTGGGAAAGCAGTGGTTTTGGTAATTATGCTTTGTTATAGTCGAGTTATCTTTCCAGTATGTCACCGCTCTGTCAAAGCAAATAGAGTAGCTAGTTGTGCACTCTTTGCTAATTGGTGCTTGTTAGAATACATGTATTTTGTAGAAACTTCTGATATTATTTTGAGATATTTTCTAGATGTTTATTGTAATTAGGGGTTTAGGTTTCATGTCCCCACACCTTGTATTCAGCAGTATCATTAATCAAGGCTTGATCGCAACTACACCAGCCCTTCTTTAAAAAAAAAAATAATAATAATAAAAAAATTATAACATACCTTGTAGAGCTGAAAATCAACCAAGCTTGTTATTGTATTTAGTCTTCAGCTTTTTTCTATGCTCCAACTCGCATCTCTTTCAATTCTTCACAGTCTTTGCTTTCTCTATCTTTTTTTGGCTTGCATTGTGAATTTAGTGATCAGAGGTTATAAGACAGAGTGATAGATATAGGTAGATTTAGAATAATTGTGAACAAACATGATTTGATGGGTTTATGGGTGTATATATGCAGCCATGATTATAAATATATAGAATCATGATGTGGTTGGAGACTTTGAGCATTCAACTTTGGTAGCAGATAAAAGCAAAAAGTTTTTTGTTGTATTCAACTTTTTTTTTTTCCCTATTAGAATTGTTGTATTCAACTGCAATGTCACTCATCACAGGTTTGGTTTGCTAGTTTTACCAGCACCAAAGATTCTCTCTTTATGTATTCGTGATTGGTTAGGCACCAAATTTTTCCTAATAATTGGTTGCACGACTGATTTGTAGGAGATGAGGTTCACTTTCTTCTTGCTTTTCTGGATTAAGGTTTACCCAGAAGGGATATGAAAACGACCCAGAGTAGCAAAGATTGAGTGGCCGGCTAGCTTTACCCAGAGATAATGGATTTGAGATAATGAAGGTAGGACTTGGTCCTTGGTTTGCAGTTGACCAGGCATATATGCTGGACTAATTAAGAGATTCTAGATATGCTTTGAGGTTGGACAACTTCATATTCATCCAAACCTATTAAAAGCTGAAGTTGCTGAATATATCTCCAAGACTATGCCGAAGCAAACAGCCCAGAAGAGGAATATATGCATGCATAGAGAGCATGTTTAAATAATCTAATGTAATATACATTGACCGAGAGTTTTATATTGTTTTCTTTTTCAAGGTGCTTGATCCGGACATAAAGTAATAAGGATCTTACCAATTCAAAAATGAAACATCAGTACAAATCTAGGTAAAGCCTGTGCAGCTAGCTCGCTGCAATGTAACTCAACATGAGACGCCTTTTTTTATTTAATTAAGTGCTACTTGCAACGGATTAAATGAGCTAAAACAAGAAAGTTCTTTTGTTTTTATTTTTTCATTCCTTGTGTGTGTGCAGGACAGGAAGCAAAGAAGAAAGGTTTTACATATAGGGTTTTTATATTTATATTAGATTTTACTGCTGTATAATGCAAAAATGAATTCTAGGTTTTTTTTTTTTTTTTTGTTTCCCTCTTTCTTTCAGAAACCAGTAAACCAAAACCGATTTGCATTAAGCCGTGTGAAACTTAAAGAAATTAACCATGCAGTTTCTCCAGGAAAAGAGAAATGTTAGCTTTCAATTTCAGTTTCCTGTTATGGTCGGCAGAGGTACGTTTATGTTAATTAACGTACAGCTTACGTTAATATAATAATCAATTACACACACACACAGAGTTGACCATACTCTCTGCGCAATGATAACGTAGGTGTGTTACCAATTGATGCAATAAGTCGACCGGCTGCCACACCTGGAGTCAACATTTGCAGAAGAGATTTTTGCAAAACCGTAGGGCTCTAGGTCTTTCCGTTCATATGCAATTTGAATGACCGAACGTTCAAGCCAAAACTGAAAACTGTTCGTTCATCTACCTCTAGAAGGGGTCGTCTTGGGTATCTTGATGTATGCCATAATCTTATTTTTTTTATTTTTTTTACTTTTAGTAAATTAATATAGTGGAAACCTACTGAACTAGTCAACAGGTTACCCAATTAAATATCGACATGTGTCATTTTTAAAAATAAAATTTACCATATTAACAACACACTCTTTCTTGATATGTAATATTGTTAAAAATCATGTAACAAGTATTGTCAAAATAATAAATTACACATAGTTGAACTACAATTACGACTTATGACAACAGTTGTTGTGGTTCTTGTAATTGAGTGGTCAAAAATGTAAATATTATATTTAGACAACTTTTATCAAATTTAGAACCTTGATTATCAAGTGGAGAAGCTCCTTACAATACTGAGTTTTTACTTATCTTTTGGTCTAATTTTAATTTTACCATGTTTACAACACAAATGTTGTCGGAATTGTAAAATGGTTGGTAATCTTGTAAATAATATAGTTTTTGAAGTAATTACTCCATATAGAACAAAAATTAGCATTTTTACATCATGTGAGGGTGATTTTGTGTTTTAGATCTTTTGCAGCAGGGCCCTCTTGATTAAACGAGACTAGGCCCTAAATTGATCAAAGGTTGGACCTGAGAACAACTTTGTTTTTGACCAACTGGATGATAACAGCAACGATTTGAATGAAGATAACAGCAGCGATTGGACTAGATGATAACAGCAGCGATTAGACTAGATGATAACAGCAGCGATTGGAGTTAATTTCACGAGAACATAACTTATAGGTAGATATGGTGTGGGAGCTAGATGCCTGGGAGTTTAGCAGAGAGAGAGAGTTCCAGCAATGGCATGATTTCTGGGTTTTGGGTTAAGGTTGATTGGGAGGAATTGATGGCTAGGGATTCAGAGATAGAGCTTGATCTCTTGCTTGATGTTTCTGGGTTGTTGTGGCTTGCTTCCAACGGTGTTGAACCCGCTTTTTATAGTGGAGATCGAAGGGGAAGATTCGTGCTAAGAACTGGAGGTTTTGAAGTGGTATTCTTAGTTTTGGTAGGATAATCCTAAAGCCTTCATCTTTTGTTTTCCCCATGAAACCAAAAGGGTGAAAGCTGGGTCTGGCTATGAAAGTGAAGGTCGGTGGTGAAGATCCCAGATTTTGTGCTGCTGTGATCTTTGAGGGATTCTAATCCCTTATTTTCTGCTATTGTAATCACAAAGTTTGAGGGCTATTGGAAATTGAAATGGGATTGCTGGGTATATAAATCAAAGCTTATCCATAGATTCTGGGTTCTTGCCAGAAATGGTGAAGCATTAATCCCAGCAGCAGCTTTGATAGAAACGACATTCTGGTTGGGGAAGAAGATGGTTTCAACGGGCTTGGGCTAGAGGTTGTTGTAATGGGCTTTTGGTAAGGAGATAATTCTAATGGGCTTTGAATTTTGCTGGGCCTGCTTTCATCTCTCTACTAGCCTTTGTTAAGATTTTAGCCCCTCAAGCATAATTTTTTGGCCCCCAAGCCCAAAATTGTTGATGGGCCTTACCTTAACAATAGGCCTCACAGAATCCGTTACCTTCCACACCACACCTTTCCGTATAAGCCCCAAACGTAGCATGGGTCTACGCGTATCGCATGGTAAATAAACATGTTGGTTCATTTGAAAATGTATGTCAATTGTTTGAGAATTTCGGCTTCTCGTATCTCTTGCTAAATAGAGGGCTTCCTTTTGACGTGAAATGGGCTTGCTTGAAGGCCCAATTAGGTTACGAGGTTGATAACTTGCCCTCTTCGCTTATCACTCCTAGAATTTGAACTCGTGGAAATTTGGGTGTCAACACATCAATTGTTGGGGGTTGTGGTAAAATTTATGGTCATTGTAGTAATCATTTCATTAATGATAAAAATATAAAGATTTACCACTCTGACAACAAATTTGTTGTCACATTTGTTAAATTGTCCATAAACTAGTACATAGGTTGTAGATAGAGTAATTACTATGATTAGAACAAAGACTTTCATTTTTATATCAATTATTATAGTTTGTGGTAAATTACATCGACTGAAAATAATTACAACTTTGACGATGGATATTACACAACATATTACTTTAATTACGCAAGGGAGAAATTCTTTATACCAATGAGAACATGCGTGGTTTTATTCAAAATATAATGGTTTACCTATATGATAACACATTGTGATAACATTTGTAAATTAGTTCAAAAAGCAGTAATAACAAGTTGTACGTGAAGTAGTTACTACATCTAAAACAAAGATTATCTATTTTTACATTTTTTTTAAACCAAATCATTCATTAATCTCAAGCCAGAATGGCACGGACACATACCTTCCCTTGCCAACTTTAGGGCAAGTTTAGGACGTGGTATGCTAGAACCACCCATTAGACAACCAGTGCTCACAAATTCATGCAAAAGCTAGCGAACCTATACACTATGAAAAAAATACATAGAAAATAGGCAACATTTAGAACTAAGATAACCATAAGTGCAATTAGTTGAATTAATGATCCTCCAGGATCCCAAATACGAAATCCTGAAGAAGCAGAGCCTATTCGTGTGGCCCACAAAAGAGCCCAATTCCAACAGGTACACATAGCAGGTTTGGACACCCGAAGCCCATATGATTTTAGCCCCCAAAACTGATTTGGGCTCCCAAAATGACTTGGGCACCCCCATTGAATTGGTTCCCCAAGATGAGCTGGGCATAACCCTTGCTGCACCTTTGCCAATTGTGGCAGATGTCGCGACCGTCCATCTAACACGGGCAACAGATGTTGTCCCTGTCATCTTCTTACCTCCGGTCACCCCGGCATGCTCTGCATTCTTCAAAGCATGGTTTGCCTCCATCAATACACCTGCAAAACTATGCCCGATGACTAGCTCCGCAACTCCCACAGATTGGAGTGCAAAGACTCGCGTTGCCATCAATCGAATCCAGGTCCAAAGGTCGCACATCTGCCAACCATTAGCCTCCCTTACCGCCATCACCAACCAAACAAGGCCACTTACCTCTTGGCTTTCAAGCTTCGAGCAACAGTCATCCCGGACTGCGTATAGCCCAGACTTGAGTAGGCCTCGCCTGGGCCTGATCTGACACTGCCAATCTTCCACCCATTCAGCTTTGAGTCTGATCGAACCAGACCACCGATCCATACCTGTCTCATCGACTATTTCACTCCAGCAAGAAGAAGTGATGGGTAATGACGCAGTCGGAAGTAACATGGGTTTACAAGCAATAAACCCTAAAAAGATAAATCTGGAGTCCACCAGAGAATTTGAGAAAAATCTCTCATTTTATTAAATTTGATTTGATAAAACTAATTCTAGTACAAAGCATAATGGTGCTTATATAGGCATCCAAAACCCTAAATCATAATCTAACCAAAAATCCTAAAGAATCCAAATTAAAAAGGAAACTAAAAACCTAAAATAAAAAGAATCCTAAAACAAATGTAAGCTAGACAAGCTTTAAAATATTAAATTCCGAATCGGATAATTAAAATGATATATTTTGGCCTAAATCTGTTAGGGTTCACTAAAGTGAGTCTTGAAGATCTCGTCGTTCCCATTCTGGAAAGGTATCATGCATCTCAAAAGGACATTCTGGCCAAAAGTTGATCAAATCTGATTCACAATCAAAACCTAACTTTTTGCATGAGAAACCCGAAAAGTCCTAAACCAAATCTTCTTAAATATCAAACGGCTAGTAACCTCATTACACGTGAGTTACCAAATTATAATTTACCAACAGATCACAGCTCACTGACAAAAAAAAAAACAAAAAACAAAAAATTAAACAATAATATAGGTACGATGTCCTTTTCATATACACACACAAAAGTTCACTGTAGCATTACTGGTTATAATAGTAGTGAAATAAATTTTTCTGAACAATTATATTTCAAATCATCGATCCGAAACAAAGTGGGGTAAAACATATATAATTATGTAGGGACGTAGTACCATGGACCTCTACATATCATTTTTCTATATTTAGAATCGTAGACTGTACAAAGTAGTGAAAGTACCACCAAGACTTAGCCCCAAAACAACTTATAGGACTATCTTACTGCCCATGTGAGACAGCACGTACAAGTGGAATTGAAAGTAAAGAACACATTAAGCTTAATGGAAGCAATATCATGCAAGATTTGATGCAACTGCTCTTCATAAAACCACTTTAAAAGAAGAGGTTAGCATCCACAGCAGTCACAACAACAAAATATCAAAGCAAAAACAAGAAATACCTAGCTTGAGCACCAAATGGCTCATAAAGCTATGGCGCGCCTGGGTGCGGTTTTGGTCCTTCTGTTGATTGCTTTTGTTGTAGCTGAGGGATCTCCTAAACCAAAGGCTAAGAAAGTCAAGTGCCAAGACAAGAAGTTCTACAAGTGTTACCATAAAGATCTCTACTGCCCAGCAGCATGCCTCCGCACTTGTGTTGTGGATTGTAAGAAATGCAAAGCTGTTTGTAAGGCGCCGCCTCCACCACCACCGCCGCCGCCGCCCAGACGAAAGTGGCACCACCCACCCCCTCCTCCCCCAAAGAGTTATCACCACTCACCGCCTCCTCCTCCCAAGACTTATCCTTCACCACCACCTGCCCCTTCAGTTGTTCCTACTCCCCCTCCTCCAGCTACAACTCCACCTCCGTCACCCCCTATCTCTACCCCGTCGTCACAACCGATGCCTCCTGCTACTACCCCATCACCACCGCCATCCCCTATTACTACTCCATCACCACCTTTGTCCACACCATCATCACCGCCACCCCCTACTCCTACTCCATCACCACCGCTGCCCCCTACTTCTACACCACCTTCTTTCTATCCTCCACCACCGCCTTCATCAGAGGCCGCGGGTGAAAAGAGAGTCAAATGCAAGAATAAGAACTACCCTCATTGCTATGGTCTGGAGCTAAGTTGTCCTAGTGGGTGCCCTGAGCAATGTGAAGTTGACTGCGTCACATGCAGTCCCGTTTGTAGTAAGTTCACATAACCTACCTTTTTTACTTGCAGGGTACTATTTGATCTCCTCAGCCAGACCAAAGGATAGATAGATAAATCAATTAACTTTTACCTAAAGTTTGGTTCTTGTTTTAGAATGGCATTACATGAAATAAACGTAACAAGCAAAAACCAATTAACTAGCTACCATATGTGTGGTTTAGATATGGGATCCTAGCATGGAATTATCTTCTTTCATACGCACATATTTCACCAATACTGTGACAAAGTAATTAAAATCATTAGTTTCTAGTCATAAAATATTAAATTTAATATATTCTAGTTAATCATAAATTGACTCATTCATATATAAATAATTTTTTTGTGTTCATTACATTAATTGTTTACCTGGTTACTTTGACACTAAAATGTATGTGTGATACGCAGACTGCAACAAACCAGGTGCTGTTTGCCAAGACCCTAGATTTATTGGTGGTGATGGTATAACCTTCTACTTCCATGGCAAGCGAGACCAAGACTTCTGTCTCGTATCTGATTCCAACATCCACATCAACGCCCATTTCATCGGAAAAAGAGACCAAAATATGAAGAGGGACTTCACTTGGGTCCAATCTGTAGGTATCCTCTTTGACAATCGCAAGCTCTTCATAGGTGCCAAACCAACCTCCACTTGGGATGACACCGTCGACCGCCTAACCCTAGCCATTGACGACGAAACCATTAGCCTTGCCGACAACGAAGGCGCATATTGGCAATCACAAGGACTCAAGATCACAAGGAGCAAGAACACAAATGCTGTAGAAATTGAAGCTGAAGGGAACTTCAAGATCAAAGCAGTGGTGGTGCCGATAACGGAGAAAGAGTCGGTGATACACAGGTATGGGATTACACAGGAGGATTGCTTTGCTCACCTTGACTTGAGCTTCAAGTTTTATGCCCTAAGTGGGGAAGTTAATGGCGTGCTAGGACAGACATACGCTGAGAACTACGTTAGTAGGGTCAAGATGGGTGTCGTGATGCCTGTTTTGGGTGGCGATAGAGAATTTTCATCGTCTAGCATCTTTGCCTCGGATTGTGCTGTTGCTAGGTTTAGCGGTGAGTCTAGTGAAAAGTCCAAGTATGCTAGTACTATGAATTGCGCTAGTGGGATGGATGGCCGTGGAGTTGTTTGTAAGAGGTAATTAATTACCGATCTTTTCTCACTAGATCGATCTATTTCTATTGTAAAATAAAGGCCAGAATCATGTATCTGGCTCTAGCAGTTTCATCACAAAATTGATGTAACCTTGGTCAATTTGTCAATTATTTATTAGTCTCTTAATACATGCTTAATTGACTTTTTCATTTTAATATTTTGTTGATAATTTTGTTTAACTAATTTATTTTTGAGTGATTCTAATCAGACTTTTTTTTTTTTTGAATAATCTAATCAGAACATTAGCCTTGCTGACAACGAAGGCGCATATTGGCAATCACAAGGACTCAAGATCAGAAGGAGCAAGAACACAAATGCTGTAGAAATTGAAGCTGAAGGGAACTTCAAGATCAAAGCAGTGGTGGTGCCGATAACGGAGAAAGAGTCGGTGATACACAGGTATGGGATTACACAGGAGGATTGCTTTGCTCACCTTGACTTGAGCTTCAAGTTTTATGCCCTAAGTGGGGAAGTTAATGGCGTGCTAGGACAGACATACGCTGAGAACTACGTTAGTAGGGTCAAGATGGGTGTCGTGATGCCTGTTTTGGGTGGCGATAGAGAATTTTCATCGTCTAGCATCTTTGCCTCGGATTGTGCTGTTGCTAGGTTTAGCGGTGAGTCTAGTGAAAAGTCCAAGTATGCTAGTACTATGAATTGCGCTAGTGGGATGGATGGCCGTGGAGTTGTTTGTAAGAGGTAATTAATTACGGATCTTTTCTCACTAGATCGATCTATTTCTATTGTAAAATAAAGGCCAGAATCATGTATCTGGCTCTAGCAGTTTCATCACAAAATTGATGTAACCTTGGTCAATTTGTCAATTATTTATTAGTCTCTTAATACATGCTTAATTGACTTTTTCATTTTAATATTTTGTTGATAATTTTGTTTAACTAATGTTAAAATAAAATGACAATTGGAATTGGTTTACTCATTTCATTCATAACCCTTTTATATAGGGATAGGATTACAATGGAAATATCAATTACATTGATGATACTAAATGCTGATTGAGTTGTGATTTATAATTGTTTGATTCCCTCTTCGTCTGTGTCTTTGACGAAGGCACATAATGTGCTTTTCCTTTAACACTCCCCCTTGTGCCAAGTCAAAGACGAAATGGTGTATGAGTTATTGCCTCACTAAAAACCTTGCCAAGTAACAATAAAAACCCTGTGGGACAAAAATACACCTTGGTCGAAGGAAAAGAGCACAACGCACCTTTTACATTTGAGTATGACATGTGTGTGTTAGACTCCCCCTGACGTCTACACCTCCCCCTGATACTTACATTAATCTAGTGAGCTTGGAAAGTCTTTGCATTCCTATGCTTTTCACATGTTTCTCAAATGTGGCCTCGTGCAATTCGATGTGAGTCACCCACTTTTGTTGCTTTGTAATGTGAGATATTTCTTCTCCAACACGCCCCCTCACATGCGTGCAACCTAGCTCTAGCTCTGCATGTAAAATCAATTAACAATCTAATACCCACATTAGAAATTGGGATACAAGTCCCATATCGGAGACTTGGTCAATATAACAATCTAGCTAAGACCCACATCGGACACTTGATAACAATCTAATTAGAATCTTTTCGATGGACAATTTAAGGAACCCAAATCGAAAAGTCTGATAAGACTGTACATATTGGAACTACTAGTCTTGTAAATGGCATTTTTCCACTCCACAGCATAATCCCATATGATTTTATGAGGGCAAGAAGGCATAGTAAAAGACACATCGAAGACTTACTTATTCCTCCACTTCCAGATGAACCAACAAATAAAAACAAAAATATTGCACCACCTGATATTAAACTTAATGATTGTATGGCAATGTAGTTAAGCAATAATCCAACTGTTCTAGCTAGTCCAGGGAGAAAGAGTTAAGGATAGTACCAGATTTAATAAAGTATTTCCAGATGGCCATGGATCTGGGGCAATTTCTGAAAATATGGAGTAGAGTTTCATCAGCAATATTGCATAATGGACATGTAGAAACAAAAGTGAAGCCACGAGTAGCACGCTGGACGTTGGTGAGAATTTTCTTATGCAGAACAATCCAGAGAAAGGTTTTTAACTCGGGAGGAGTATCAAGCTTCCAGATCATTTTCCAAAAAGGGTTCTGGGGTCTAGAGTAATCAAAAATAGAATTGTATGCAGATTTAACAGTGAAGCATCCATTTGAGGTAGGACACCAAATTAGAGTATCCATACCACAACTAGCAAAACCACTAGGGACACTTATTACATGCTTAATGATGTCACCAGAAATTACAGTAGCTAGGAGATTCAAATCCCACCCAGTATCATTCCAAAAGTCGCAAACATGAGCGTTGACATTAATAGTTGCAGAGGGTAGAACAAAGTTTATGAGAGCAGAAGGGAAAAGTCAGTGATCATACCAGAATCTGATTGTCTTGCCATCCCTAACTCTCCATTTTAAATTCTTTTTGAGCATAGAAGCCCTAAAAGAAATACTTCTCCAAGTGCTCGAACAGTCAGGGGGAGGGCCTTATAATTCTCATCAAATAAACAACTATTTTGAAGATACTTTTTGTAAAACATATTAGCCCATAAGCCAGCATCATGTTGGAATAATCTCCAGCTGGCCTTGGCAAGCATAGCTTGGTTCATGTCAGCGGTTTTCTTGATTCCCAACCCACCAAGTTGTTTAGGTTGGCAAATAGTGTCCCAACTCACCAAATGCACTTTTTTCCTATCCTCAGTATCTCCCCAAATGAAGTCCCTGTTTAGTTTATCAATCCTGTCACAAAGACTTAAAGGCAGCTTGGCAGTTTGCATGGCATACACAGGGATGGAGGAAGTGACAGATTGAACAAGAGTGAGTCTCCCTGCCATACTAAGAACCTTACTCTTCCAACTGGATATCCTACTTTGAACCTTGTCAAAAATCCCAGCATATGTGTGCTTATTCACACTAGAGTGAATTAGAGGCATGCCTAAGTACTTGCCAAGATCATTAGTAAGGGGGGAGCCACAAATATTACTAACTCTAGCAGTAGTCAACTTACAAGTATTGGGAGAACAGTAGATGAGAGATTTCTCATAACTCACAGTTTGGCCAGATAAGGAACAAACGATATCATGACACTTTTTTAAAACAGAAGCTTGATGGGGTGAGGCCTCAGTGAAAAGCATCAAGTCATCAACAAAAAATAAATGAGAGATTTTAGGCCCAGCTTGAGAAGCTTTGACAGCTTTCCAATGTCCAATATCAACAGTAGATTGGATAAGGTGGGATAGTTTTTCCATGCATAAGACAAAGATGTAGGGTGACAAGGGATCCCCTTGTCTAATACCTAGGTGAGCTTGGAAAGAATTAGTCAATTCACCATTAAAACAAATCTGAAAGCTAGTAGAGGTAATGCATTGCATTGCATAATCAATTTAACCAAAGAGTGAGGAAATTGAGCCTCATACAGCACCATCTCAATAAAAGTCCAACTAAGTCTGTCATAGGCTTTGGATAAATCCACTTTCCAAGCAAAGAAACCCAGCTTTTCACAAGACTTTTTAAACTTAAATAGCATTTCTTGAGCAATCATGACATTATCAGAAATATGTCTTCCAGGAATGTAGCTAACCTGATTAGGGCTGATTAAGTGCTGCATCAATGGTCTGATTCTAGCCACAATAATTTTAGAGATCACCTTGTA
>BDJD01003936.1:69893-80015 GCA_002564525.1 Rosa multiflora
CAAACACATCTCTATTCCATTTAGAAAGAGCAGTAGCAAGAGCCTTGACCTTGGAGGAGAAATCACCAGTCAAAGACCTCCAAGTATTGGACACAAAGTCAACGTAGTTATCATGTGTAAACCACATGGCTTGAAACCGAAAAGGAGCAGCCTCCCTATTCACAAAATTGTTAGAGAATAATTGCATGATAATAGGACAGTGATCAGACCTGGTTTTAGCCAAGTGTTAAATGAAAGCTTCATCAAAAATAGCTCTCCAAGAGACGTTACAGAATCCTCTATCCAGTCTTTCTTTGATTCTATTGTTGCTCCAGGTAAAAGAAGAACCATGGAACCCCATATCAATCATAGCATTTCTATTTATCCAGTCTCTAAGGCCACCAAAATGACCAGTGAAAGGGCCACATTCTTATCAGCACAAGAGACTAACTCATTGAAGTCACCAATAAGCATCCAAGGAAAATTTAATCTGGTAGCAAGGTTGTCAAAGTAAGAACATAGTGAAGCTCTAGTAGTGTGAGTTGGGTTGACATAAACAACAGTGAGCATCCAGGAGGCCTTGCCAGGGAGAGTAACTTTAACAGAAATGGATTGAAAATTTTCATCAATGAAATCAATTTTAACCCTGCTGCTATTCCAAAATAACCACAAACCACCTGAGAATCCTTCAGCTTCAACCACCATTGAATCAGAAAAGCCAAGCAATTCAAGACTAGCACAAGCTTTAGAAAATTGAACACGGGGTTCACAAATAGCTAACACATCAACATAGTGAATTTTAATAATGTCTGCAATTGTAGATCTAAAGTTCTCACTTCCAGCACCTCGTGCATTCGAAAATAAAATTTTAAACATTCAGAATGCAAAGAAGGAGAGGATAAACACCTCACTTTTAGACATCAACCATACCCTCCCCATCTTGGGGAGATAGGTTATCATCATTGGTCAGTATACTGTTGGCAGTAAAGGTCTTTTCCACAAAAGTTTCAGAGTCCATATCAAAAGATGAAGTGGTGGCTTTTTCCCCAATGGCCTCCTTAGTAGGACAATGCCCAAAGATGGCAACAATTCCATCTTCTAAGACATTGGTTCCCATATCTTCAAAAGAGAGTTTGTTGAAAATTTGGGAATGATGTTTAGGACCAGAACCAACCACACCTTTGGATTTTCTTTGATACTGCATATCAGTTTTAGAGCCACTAGAATTTTCAACATTGGACACATCTTTCATAGGGATTCTAGAGCTACTTTTAGTCTTCAGAGAAGTAGTTTTCTCATTATGAGCAGTAACTTTGACGGTGGAAGAATGATTACTAGTGGGACCAAGTTTTCTTACAGAGGTCGAGGGAGCAGCAGCGTTCTTGGATTTGGTAGTCTCATTGTTCACAGGACCTGTCTTCTTTTTCTCTTGAAAGCTTTTCCAAAGTGGCACAATGGGAGGGCTCCTATCAGAAGATTTATTCTCAATGGTTTGCTTAGGCAACTCAGATTCCTTACCACTTTCATCCTGCAAAACAGCAAATTTGGAACCACTGCCACTATTATTTTTCCTAGATCCACCAAACTCTCCATTCTTCTTTTTATTTCGATAGCTCATTAGCATCCAAGGCACCATGTCTTCTTTAATAATGCCAATTTGCCTATGAGTATCCACATCCTGCTGCATTGTAGAAGTGTTCATCATAGTTGGAGAGGATGTCTCACCATCAGAAGTATGAGGTGGAACAATAATATTGACAGTGTTCATATTTTTATCAGTTTCACCAATATCAATCTTAAATGAGGGACACTTATCCTTTGAATGACCAAAGCAGCCACACTCAAAGCATATAAGGGAGATGCCTTCATACACCACATTATAAGCAATGGATTCCAGTTCAACAAAAGGACGTAGGGGTTTAGATAGATCAATCTCAATGCAAACACGGGCAAATTGTCCTCTAGCCTGACCAATTGTGAGTTTATCCACTTTGACAACATCACCAAGGATTTTCCCAATTTTGGCCACAGTATAATCCTTGAAAAATTTGACGGGCAAACCAAAAATTCTGACCCACAGAGCCATTTTCCCAATAACTTCCTTCATAGGATCAAAGTCAGGTCTCCATTTTCTAACAATTAGAGTCTGCCCAACAAGAATCCACGGACCTCCACAGAGAGCATAATTCATATCTTCCTCTAGATTAAACTTGGCAATGAAAAAATCGTTGGGTAAATCGATGAGTTGCCATCCCCTTTTCACTTGCCATTTTCTTCTTAATTCTCTTAGCATGAAATCAAAGGTGTTCGTGGAGTTAGGTTTCCCCATGAGTTTTACAATCACATCACAACGCCATTCATAGTCAAGCTTGTTATGAACCTTATCAGAGAAAGTAACATTTTGCCCATGCTTACCTTGGGAGTATGAGCAGTCTTCGTCAGTGAATTCGAAGTCCTCAGTCATAGTCTGCCGGTAACGATCGACTGGATTTTTGAGTGTACCAGCATAGGTCATCTGAGGTTGCAGAGTCGGTGAAGGAAGAATCAAAGAGTCCATATCCTCCATCCGAAGAGTCTCCAAGTCGGAGCTGATGTCGCCACCATTCTTCACACGTTTCCTTTGCATTGTCATAGAATCAAGGCCTCCGCCACTTCCAGGAGGAAGGGCGGAGAAAACAAAGGTCGGGGTAGCCACTAGAGAGATCAGGTAGCCGGAGAGAGGCGGAGAGATTGAGAGGGAATAGGCCAATCGGAGACGAAGTTGAGCAACTGATGGGTTTTGGGGAAGGCGCGTTCCAGCAAGACCAAGAAAAAAAGTTCTTGAAAAATCTACAGCTAGTCAGGGACGTAGCCATGCACAAGGCTACTTGGGCTACAGCCCAACCCAAACTTTTCCTGAAAATGTTTATATATCATCAAATTGAAATGTACCACACTCACATTATTTTCTCATAGAGCAGTTTGTTGAGGCATTGGGTTAACAAAGAAGAGGTCATTGGTTTGATCACCAATAGAGTAGTTTTTTTTTTGTTTTTTTTTTTATTGGCCTTTTCGTTCTTTCTTCTTTTACTAATTTTCATTTTTTTTAGGTATTTTCTTTTTTATTAATTATACATCAAAATATTTCTAGCTTTATCCATTCTTTTTCATGATAGGATTGAGTATAGCAAATGAGCTGTATTTCGATCTCTACATTCATTTATTTACAATTGGTTCAATTATTGATAATAGATCAAATGTATATTACATAGGTATTTAAAATAGACTTAATCATTTTTTAAAATTTATATGCTTTTATGCTGGAAAAAAATAGCTTATTGTTCTAATCCATCCGAACTTGACATCCTGGATTCGTCTCTGGCTAAAATAGCCTAACCCATTTTCAATTTTTGGCTACGTCCCTGCAGCTAGTGCATAGTTGGGTCGTGGTTTTCAAATAAAGAAAAAGGAAAAAGACCCACAAAATAGATTCTAGATATGCTTTGAGTTTGGACAACTTCATATTCATCCAAACCTATTAAAAGCTGAAGTTGCTGAATATATCTCCAAGACTATGCCGAAGCAAACAGCCCAGAAGAGGAATATATGCATGCATAGAGAGCATGTTTAAATAATCTAATGTAATATACATTGACCGAGAGTTTTATATTGTTTTCTTTTTCAAGGTGCTTGATCCGGACATAAAGTAATAAGGATCTTACCAATTCAAAAATGAAACATCAGTACAAATCTAGGTAAAGCCTGTGCAGCTAGCTCGCTGCAATGTAACTCAACATGAGACGCCTTTTTTTATTTAATTAAGTGCTACTTGCAACGGATTAAATGAGCTAAAACAAGAAAGTTCTTTTGTTTTTATTTTTTCATTCCTTGTGTGTGTGCAGGACAGGAAGCAAAGAAGAAAGGTTTTACATATAGGGTTTTTATATTTATATTAGATTTTACTGCTGTATAATGCAAAGATGAATTCTAGGTTTTTTTTTTTTTTTTTTGTTTCCCTCTTTCTTTCAGAAACCAGTAAACCAAAACCGATTTGCATTAAGCCGTGTGAAACTTAAAGAAATTAACCATGCAGTTTCTCCAGGAAAAGAGAAATGTTAGCTTTCAATTTCAGTTTCCTGTTATGGTCGGCAGAGGTACGTTTATGTTAATTAACGTACAGCTTACGTTAATATAATAATCAATTACACACACACACAGAGTTGACCATACTCTCTGTGCAATGATAACGTAGGTGTGTTACCAATTGATGCAGTAAGACTCTAGATCTTAGAATATGTGTATATAACCTATATTAACAAAAAATGTCAAAAAATTTAATGATTCACGAAGTAGTCCAGTTGGCCAAGTCATTGTCCATTTTTCACTCATGACCTGTGTTTGATCCGTAATAATCTCTCTTTTATTTATGTTTTTTTCTTCTTTTTTTTTTTGCTTTTCCTTTTTACATTCTCATGTCTTTTCATTTCTTTTTCGGCTAATTTTCCTATCTATTATGTTCAATCTTGATTATTACAGAATCCTATTATTTTTCATTCTTATATATTATTTTTATTTGCCTTGTTATATTAATTTGACCAAGTTTTTATAATATATTTTTTTATGTTGGAATTAGTAAGACCTCATTTAGATTTTTGCTCCAGGCCTCCACAACTTCAGGACCGGCCCTGCCTGGAGTCAATATTGGCAGAAGAGATTTTTGCAAAACCCTAGGGCCCTAGGTCTTTCCGTTCATATGCAATTTGAATGACCGAACGTTCAAGCCAAAACTGAAAACTGTTCGCTCATCTCCCTCTAGAAATAGTACAACTTAGAGCGAATGTGTCGTCTTAATTTATATCTACAATGGTAGATCATGGATGACTAGATAGCTTTATGCAGTAATAATGTATGAGTGCATGGAGCTCGTGTACTACTATGAAGGCTGATGAATCTTTACATTTAAAAATAATAATAAAATAAATAAAATTTTTGCTCACCCCACCCTTATATATGGCGATGAGAATCGCTGAAATTATAACTTACCAACAGATTACAGCTCACTGACCAAAAAAATAAAAAATAAAATATTAAACAATAATATAGATACGATGTCCTTTTCATATACACACACACAAAAATTCACGGTAGCATTACTGGTTATAATAGTAGTGAAATAAATTTTTCTGAACAATTATATTTCGAGTCATCGATCCGAAACAAAGTCGGGTAAAACATATATAATTATGTAGGCACGTAGTACCATGGACCTCTACATATCATTTTTCTATATTTAGAATATCGGAGACTGTACAAAGTAGTGAAAGTACCACCAAGACTTAGCCCCAAAACTACTTATAGGACTATCTGACTGCCCATGTGAGACAGCACGTACAAGTGGAATTGAAAGTAAAGAACACATTAAGCTTAATGGAAGCAATATCATGCAAGATTTGATGCAACTGCACTTCATAAAACCACTTTAAAAGAAGAGGTTAGCATCCACAGCAGTCACAACAACAAAATATCAAAGCAAAAACAAGAAATACCTAGCTTGAGCACCAAATGGCTCATAAAGCTATGGGGCGCCTGGGTGCGGTTTTGGTCCTTCTGTTGATTGCTTTTGTTGTAGCTGAGGGATCTCCTAAACCAAAGGCTAAGAAAGTCAAGTGCCAAGACAAGAAGTTCTACAAGTGTTACCATAAAGATCTCTACTGCCCAGCAGCATGCCTCCGCACTTGTGTTGTGGATTGTAAGAAATGCAAAGCTGTTTGTAAGGCGCCGCCTCCACCACCACCGCCGCCGCCGCCCAGACGAAAGTGGCACCACCCACCCCCTCCTCCCCCAAAGAGTTATCACCACTCACCGCCTCCTCCTCCCAAGACTTATCCTTCACCACCACCTGCCCCTTCAGTTGTTCCTACTCCCCCTCCTCCAGCTACAACTCCACCTCCGTCACCCCCTATCTCTACCCCGTCGTCACAACCGATGCCTCCTGCTACTACCCCATCACCACCGCCATCCCCTATTACTACTCCATCACCACCTTTGTCCACACCATCATCACCGCCACCCCCTACTCCTACTCCATCACCACCGCTGCCCCCTACTTCTACACCACCTTCTTTCTATCCTCCACCACCGCCTTCATCAGAGGCCGCGGGTGAAAAGAGAGTCAAATGCAAGAATAAGAACTACCCTCATTGCTATGGTCTGGAGCTAAGTTGTCCTAGTGGGTGCCCTGAGCAATGTGAAGTTGACTGCGTCACATGCAGTCCCGTTTGTAGTAAGTTCACATAACCTACCTTTTTTACTTGCAGGGTACTATTTGATCTCCTCAGCCAGACCAAAGGATAGATAGATAAATCAATTAACTTTTACCTAAAGTTTGGTTCTTGTTTTAGAATGGCATTACATGAAATAAACGTAACAAGCAAAAACCAATTAACTAGCTACCATATGTGTGGTTTAGATATGGGATCCTAGCATGGAATTATCTTCTTTCATACGCACATATTTCACCAATACTGTGACAAAGTAATTAAAATCATTAGTTTCTAGTCATAAAATATTAAATTTAATATATTCTAGTTAATCATAAATTGACTCATTCATATATAAATAATTTTTTTGTGTTCATTACATTAATTGTTTACCTGGTTACTTTGACACTAAAATGTATGTGTGATACGCAGACTGCAACAAACCAGGTGCTGTTTGCCAAGACCCTAGATTTATTGGTGGTGATGGTATAACCTTCTACTTCCATGGCAAGCGAGACCAAGACTTCTGTCTCGTATCTGATTCCAACATCCACATCAACGCCCATTTCATCGGAAAAAGAGACCAAAATATGAAGAGGGACTTCACTTGGGTCCAATCTGTAGGTATCCTCTTTGACAATCGCAAGCTCTTCATAGGTGCCAAACCAACCTCCACTTGGGATGACACCGTCGACCGCCTAACCCTAGCCATTGACGACGAAACCATTAGCCTTGCCGACAACGAAGGCGCATATTGGCAATCACAAGGACTCAAGATCACAAGGAGCAAGAACACAAATGCTGTAGAAATTGAAGCTGAAGGGAACTTCAAGATCAAAGCAGTGGTGGTGCCGATAACGGAGAAAGAGTCGGTGATACACAGGTATGGGATTACACAGGAGGATTGCTTTGCTCACCTTGACTTGAGCTTCAAGTTTTATGCCCTAAGTGGGGAAGTTAATGGCGTGCTAGGACAGACATACGCTGAGAACTACGTTAGTAGGGTCAAGATGGGTGTCGTGATGCCTGTTTTGGGTGGCGATAGAGAATTTTCATCGTCTAGCATCTTTGCCTCGGATTGTGCTGTTGCTAGGTTTAGCGGTGAGTCTAGTGAAAAGTCCAAGTATGCTAGTACTATGAATTGCGCTAGTGGGATGGATGGCCGTGGAGTTGTTTGTAAGAGGTAATTAATTACCGATCTTTTCTCACTAGATCGATCTATTTCTATTGTAAAATAAAGGCCAGAATCATGTATCTGGCTCTAGCAGTTTCATCACAAAATTGATGTAACCTTGGTCAATTTGTCAATTATTTATTAGTCTCTTAATACATGCTTAATTGACTTTTTCATTTTAATATTTTGTTGATAATTTTGTTTAACTAATTTATTTTTGAGTGATTCTAATCAGACTTTTTTTTTTTTTGAATAATCTAATCAGACTTTATATATATAAACCTTATTTTGTTCTCTCCAATCCATCACACTCCACATTCAATGCCCTTACAAATTATTCATCATCGATCATTGATCACTACATGTATATATTTCAAATAATCAGATTAATTGTAGGTCAGAATAATGTAAAATTGAAATTCAACCCGAACAATTGAAAAGTACCTTTTATATAGAGCGACATTGGGGAAGAGAGTCAAATGCCCCAATTATGTAAAGTGCAACCCTTAACGATTGGAAAGAATGTCTATTATCCTATATAGAGCGAAATTAGGCAAGATAGTCAACTGCCGAAATACAGAATTATAGAAGAGTGAAAAATCGTTTAAAAACGATATTGAGGCTCTTAATCATTATTGTAGCTACAATCCCACACAGGAGTTAAACAATGACAAGTGTGGCATGTGGCCCATCATTGTATCGGTATTGTACCAAGTTAACCCTCGTTAGGTATTGAGTTTTAATTACAAAAGGCCTCGTACAATTGGATGTGAGTCACCAACTTTTGTAATGTGAGATATTTCCTCTCCAACACGCCCCCTCACATGCGTGCAACGTAGCTCTAGCTCTGCATGTGAAATCAATTAACAATCTAATACCCACATTAGAAATTGGGACACAAGTCCCATATCGGAGACTTGGTCAATATAACAATCTAAATAAGACCCACGTCGGACACTTGATAACAATCTAGTTAGAATCTTTTCAATGGCCAATTTAAGGAACCCAAATCGAATCCATGACAATTAAAGACGTTATCGGAGAGGGGCCAAGCTCCGATACCATGTCAAAAAGTGACAAGCGTGGCCCACCATTGTACCGATATTGTTCCAACTCAACCACCCATTAGATAATAAATATTGAGTTTTGATCACAAAATGCCTCTGTACAATTGGGTTTGAGCCACCCACTTGTGGGTTATATTATCTTTTGTCACACTTTATAATGTGAGATATTTCCTCTTCAACAACAAGAAGAAGAAAAAATAAACTTTGGGGCTAAAATTAATTTGGTTCCTTTTTTTTTTTTTTAATGATGTTGGTCCCTGCCCTTTCAAATCCCATCAGCCGTGTCCATTTTTTTATTCCCTCCGAATGTGATGTCATTCATTGAGCTGGAGCTGACATGGGGCCCCACTTTTGCAAATTTTAAACCTTAGGGAGGCCATAATGGAGATTTCAGTAGAAAAGAATACTTCAATTCAGGGTTAATTCAATTAAATTATTCATCCCACAATGGGGATATATATATACAAATACAAAGGAGTAGTCTAACTCTAATAGGAAACAATCTTTCCATAATTACAGGATATTCTAATTAAATAAAACCCTAATTACATACAGATTGACAGCGATTCTACACTCCCCCTCAAGTTGGTGCATAGATGTCAATCATGCCCAACTTGTCAACCGAGCTGTCAAATACCTTCCTGGACACTCCTTTAGTAAGAACATCAGCTAATTGCTCCTCTGAGTTTACAAATGGAAAGCGAATAACCTTTCTGTCAAGATTTTCTTTAATAAAATGACGGTCAACCTCCACATGCTTTGTTCTATCATGCTGAACTGGATTATGTGCAATCTCAATGGCAGCTGTATTATCACAATGCAAATCCATAGGCTTTTTAAGCTTGTAACCCAGGTCCTTCAAGACATTACGAATCCACAATATTTCACATACTCCATGTGCCATACCTCGGAACTCAGCTTCTGCACTTGATCTGGCAACGACTTTTTGCTTTTTGCTACGCCAAGTGACAAGGTTCCCTCCAACAAAAGTGAAGTACCCAGATGTAGAACGTCTGTCCGTTTTATCACCAGCCCAATCTGCATCTGTGTACCCAACAACTTCCAATTCATCTTTTTTCTGAAACAGTAACCCTTTACCTGGAGCCCTCTTCAAGTACCTCAAAATACGAAAAACTGCATCCATATGCTCTCCACTAGGACAATGCATAAATTGACTAACAACACTCACAGCATAAGCAATATCAGGTCCAGTATGTGAAAGATAAATCAACCTTCCTACAAGACGTTGATACCTCCCTTAATCAGTTGGCACTTGATCAGGATAGATAGCAAGTCCATGATTCATCTCAATGGGTGTCTCGATGGGTCGGCAGTCCAGCATCCCCGTTTCAGCAAGTAAATCAAGAACATATTTCCCCTGTGAAAGTGAAATCCCCTTCTTAGACCTTGCAACTTCAATACCCAAAAAATACTTCAGTTGTCCCAGATCCTTCATTTCAAACTCCTTTGACAAATACTTTTGTAATTCATTTATCTCATTCGGATCATCCCCTGTAACAATCATGTCATCAACATACACAATAAGAGCTGTAATCTTACCACTCTTGCGCTTGATGAACAAGGTATGGTCAGAATTGCTCTGTCTATATCCAAAGGCCTTCATGGACTTTGAAAATCTTCCAAACCAAGCTCTTGGAGACTG